>BRDA01083343.1:0-58656 GCA_036984385.1 Crenuchus spilurus | reverse complement strand
TAGACAATGTCTGTTATTGTAATAATGTTAAATAATAATAATAATAATAACAATAATGTTAACATACCAGGCACATTCTCAGTTGTGTCAGTGTTTAATTATTCAGCCTGTTGGTGCCTTTATTCTATTTTTATTTTAAATTACTTTTCCAAATGGCATGTCTGTGCTTGGTGTTAGACTTTATGAAATAAATTTAATCCAAAAATGCGACTTATACTCCGGTGCGACTTATATATATTTTTTTCTTCTTTATTATGCATTTTATGGCTGGTGTGACTTATACTCAGGAGCGACTTATAGTCCGGAAAATACGGTACTACTTCAGTTGTGAAACGGTGAATTGTGAAATTAACATGGCTTACAAAAAACAAAGGTCTCTACTAGTTCTGCAGTAAAGCCATACTAATGCAACACAATGCTGTACTGACACAACACAATACTGAACAAACACTTACTTCTGTTACTTGTAGTTTGCAGACTGGCTGTATACGATTATCAGCTGTTGGCTATTGTGCATGTCTGGTGTCCATTTTAATACGTAAAACGTAAAAGTCAGCTGATTGACAGAAGTTTTGTCTAAATATTGCTTGTGACTGAAAGATATTTATTATTTTAATTTAGGGAGTCCGGACCCCCACTCTGCAGCTGTCTGCTATGCAAGAGGGAGACTACACCTTTCAACTCACTGTCACTGATTCATCTGGACAACAGGACACAGCTCAGGTCACTGTCATTGTGCAGCCAGGTAAGTGTCTCCCATGCCATGCACTGCATTTTTTTTTTTTTGCTAATTTCTCACTAAACCATTGCCAGAAAAGTCCCTGTGTTTATGCGTGGTCCACTGTACTTTTGGGATAATTAAAAAAAAAAAAAAAATTTATTTTAATATTTTTAAGAGAACAACAAGCCCCCTATAGCAGATGCAGGACCAGACAAGGAGCTAACACTTCCTGTGGATCACACTACCCTGGATGGCAGCAAGAGCACTGATGACCAAAAAATAGTCACCTACCACTGGAAACAGACCAGGTATTCGACATAGTGTTGCCATCAGTTTCGTTTACATGTTTTTTCCCTCTCCTGCAAAGTTGAAATCAGTTAATCTTTGTCACTATATCAGTATACCCCTGTAAGTACATAACATTGTCAGAACTTTTTTGCAACATTGCCACAACACTTAAATATAACATTGCCGTTTGGTATTCAAACAGTATGCAAATTATTCCTTTTTTTGTCAATGAACTACATATTTATTTTGTTGTCTACATTGTGAATATATATTTGGTAAAATCCTGCTATGTTGTCAGACAACATTTGTCACAACCTTTTGAGGAATTGTATTATGGGTGCCAAAACAATTGGTTTCATCAGAACCATGAGCCTCATTCATTGACCATCCTTAAGAAGAAATTTCTTCTTTTTTCATGAAAAATGTTTTCTAATTTGGGATTTGTTTGTAGGTAAGAACAAAATCTACCCACATTCAAGACACACACACATTTGGGTGCTGATGTTTGTTCAAAATAAATGTGTTTTCTTTAATTCTTCAGTTGTATAATATTACAGGACAAGACAAAGTTAAGAAGAAACATTGGAAGATATTGATGAATGAGGCCCAGTTTTATAACGTTCTGTTTGGAGGGAACTATCCACTTGAAAAAAGCTTTCTCACTGTTCTTACTTGTGCAACATGCAAAGTAGAAACAATACTAGAAAGGGTGGAAACAGTGTAGTCAATACTACAATTCAATACATTGAGAAACACTACTAGGCAGGACACACAGAGCAATACTGTAAAGTGAAAAATTGTTCACATTGTGCAATATTCATTAGTACAAAGACTATTATATCATTTACATACTGGTGTTAAAAGAATAATGTGTGCAGAAAAGTCACTATATAACTGTGATGGTACCTCAGGGGCCCAGAGGGTGTGAAGATCGAGAATGCGGACAGTGCTGTTGCCACTGTGACTGGCCTGCAAGTTGGAACTTACACATTCATGCTGACGGTGACAGATGAAAGAGATCTGCAGAGTTCTGACACAGTCACTGTGACTGCTCGTGAGGGTATGTAGTTCATATGTAGGAAAAAAGTGTGCTGTCTGTCTTCCACTGTGTCATTGTGCCTTATGATTAAGCTATTGCACCTCTTTAATTCAAAGTAAATCACAGTGTGTGAATATGGAACTAATTCATGCACTATACTATAAAAGTATTTTGCTTTTCTCTATCATCAGAACTTGACCAGGCACCTATTGCCAGAGTGCAGTCCAGCCCTCCAGTCATTTTACCTGTACGCACAGCAGTGCTTGATGGCTCTCGGTCCTCTGATGATAAAGGAGGGCTCAGTTACCTCTGGACTCGTGATGGCAGCAGCCCAGCAGCTGGGGTGAGTTGAAGAGCTGTCCACAGTAATTCATTCAGCTATGCTAATGATATTAAACCTAGATAGCTAGTTAGCGCTTTTTTTAGTTTTTAATAAATTTATTTCTAGTATTTGCCAATTCCCCCCCACCTAATGTAGTAGGAGCCAATTAACCCATCCCATCTTCTAAGGGCTGTCCCGATCGTTTGCAATGGTTCTAAGTCTTGGATGGTGAAGACGAGCACAATCCGATGCATGCCTCTTTTCAAACTACCACTGATACTCAGTCACTGGGGAGAAAACGCGCTCTGCGGAAAGCACAGGATCCCCAGCCCCGATGGACCAATTAGTAGAGGGCTGAGCCAGTGACCTTTATATTGTGACTAAACCTGAATCGTCACTGAATTAATTACTTGCATTTTGTCAAATTAAGGAAACACACTGCTAGACAGAGTGTTATATTGTTAAAATCATATGTAAGGTCTAGAGCCCGACCGATTTATCGGCCGATATAGCGTTTAAAAGTCTATCGGCAGGCGCAGGGCAAAACATTTTTAATTTTCCTCGCCTGGAGGGCTGGGAACATTATGTAATTGTGCTGGTAATCCAGCAGAGGGTGCCCGCAGACCATGTCATGTTCAGGTCACATGCAGCATGCTTGCCTGTTGCATGGGCTGCTGCTAGGAGACGCATAATTCTGAGAGCGACTGAGAACTGCGCATCACACTGCTGACCTGGGCAGTGTATATTTGTCAATGGTAAGTTTATAAGTAGCTTGTGAAATAAACATCAGCAAAAGATTTCCACTCAACTCTCCACCCCGCTTGCCTCAAGCTAAAAGCTTTAACTACCTGGTAAACTAGCAAGATACAATTTACGAGATAATTTAGTATATAACCTTTCTAAAATAAAACCTTAGCCAGAACAATGTAACACACAATGAAATATATAAGTTCTAAGTAATATTATCTTTTCCGTAAATTAAATGCATCGTTTGTCTGAAGTAAACTAATCTGATTGAACATGACTGAGAACACACTGCTACTGCAGCTCATTATTAAAACACATTTCTAGTTTAATTTATAACATATAGTGGAGTGAATCATGAAATGAAAAATCAACCAGTGCACTCGTAACCCTTGGGTGGGACCCGGTACAGTGATATGTAAAATCGTTTGGTTCACGTAATCAGAGTACTGCGCCTCAAAGCGTATTTTAGTTCTATTTTCTGATACAAGGCAAAGGGACATGGGGAGCATTTAGCAGACTCTCCGTTGACCAGCTTGCATCAGTTGATTTCTGATCAGAACGTGGCGAGCTGCGACCCTGAGTGAAGCCCGTAGCTAGTGCAGCAGTAGTGGCAGTCAGGCTTTATAGCCCCGTCTGTGCTCACAGAAGCCGGAGCAAGCATTCTTCCCTCCCCCCCCCCCCCCCCCCCCCCCCCCTTCAGCGCACAGTCAGACTGCACCTAAATCCAGGGTCTTCATCACTATTGGGAATATATATGAAGAAAAGCACAGAGCCCTGAAAGGAGAGAATACGGAAAAGCTGTGATTCCTGCACTACAACTTGCCACTTTTCAATTGGCAGTATTAGAGATATAGTAAATTTAGTTCCTTCTGTTTCAGTTTAAATGACTATTTTATTTTATTGACCTGTATATGTATATGTATATATGTAAAATATTGACAAATGTTTTTATTTTATGTATTTTTCTAAAAGGTTGTAAAATGTGCAGTTGTGTTTGTTCTAAACAGGTCTTCAATATATGTTAAAATATTTGTCATTTTTATGTTACATTATTACCGTATGTTCAAATCAAGCACTGTTTTTGACAATAAAATTTGTTTGAAACAAGTTATGTTAAATCTTAATTTCCATTTATATGTATATAAAAGAATACAAATTGTAAAAAAAATATCGGCCGATATATCGTTATCGGCATTTTCTTCCTCTTTATTATCGTTTCGGCCACCCCAAAATCCATGTCGGTCGGGCTCTAGTAAGGTCCTTGGTTGAGTGTGGTTCTAAATGTATGCCCTGCATCATTCATATTTGGCAGGATGTCCTGAATAACTCTGACCACCAGGCGGTGCTGTTCCTCGGCAACTTGGTGATGGGGAAGTACAGCTTCACTCTGACTGTGACGGACAGTAAGGGCCAGAATAGCATTGACGGAGGGACTGTGGAGGTCCGCCCAGGTTAGTGTTTAAAGGGGACATATTGCCAACCCGAAAACTGAGAAATTAAAACCCAGTCATGTTTTGTGGGATGCCTGGATCTAAATACATGACTGGTTCAGGTAGGGCTTATTGTGCAATTAAGAGGACTTTTAGCCACGCCCCCACCACTGTAGCACTACCCACAAATTTGAACTGAGGTCAGGCATTTTTATATTTACATGTATAACCCAATAATACCTGACACAGCAACAGAAAATAGGAGAGAAGATATAATTTTGATGGCAACATCCAACTGAAGATGGCAAAAACATGAACTTGAGCTTTTATCTTTAAGGGAACCCTCAGCTTCGGTGAGGTGAAAGTGTTTTTTATATTTTTTTGTGCTGCTGAGGTTTTTGCTTTTGTCATTGCTGTTTGTTGTTTTGCACTGAGGTTATTTTCATAGACTGAATCTGTATCTCTAAAAAATGTCTTGATTGTGAAGCTGAAATTAACTTCTTATTCAACATTTTATTCCAACTTTCTATTACACCTTAAATGAGGTGTGTGTGTGTGTTAGAGAGACAGAGTGTGAGTGAAAGAATATTAGAATTCTCTGTTCCACATTAAATAATGCAAATTTACTAAATCACTCAGTAGTACCTGACTAACTGCTGCACCATTAAAGTGGAGCATACAAATTTGATTAAGACACTAGTGAATAAGAAGTTAACTTTTGTTTCGTCTGTTGTTTTTGAAAATGGTATTAATCTGATATTATTGTTTTATCTTTGATCAGTCAGGATTAGTGGTTAGTGTTTGTGTGTGACTTCAGTTAGTATTATGCTGTTATAACACTTAATGGCTGAGAGAGCAACAGGTGGTGGAGCTAGTGAATGGAGGCACAGAGATTAACTTTAGTGAGAACAAAGTAGTAAATCGGAGAAATAAAACTTTATGATTTAAATGTTGTGATTGTTTGGTGAGCTCTCCTGTGTGTCTCTGCTGCCTGTGTGTGAGCTCTGCCCTCTGTCCTGAAAGTGGGGTGGAGTGAGCAGCGTGTCCTGCGTTCTTAAACAGCCAACTTAATCCGCTGTTTCTCAGACAGATCTTAAAAATACATCAAACAAGCTTATCTGACTACTAACCCTAAAATATTTTGACCAAAGAATGTGACAAATGCTTCATTTAAACCATCAGGCACCTTAAGTTAAAGTTAAGAAGTCAAAATGGGTGTGATATGTCTCCTTTAATGAATGTTTGTGAGCCTTGTCCTGAATTGCTTTTTTTTTTTTTTTTTTTTTTAAGAACTGTTTTAGTCAGTACTATTTAGAAGTCACTGAACTTTTATTAAAAAATCAGTATCATCCAGTACGTTAAGCCTCTCTCTCCCTGGCTGGTGGCAGATGTGTGGGAGCGAGATCTGGTAGAGCTGGTGCTGGAGGTGGCCGTGTCTCAGGTGTCCCACAGACAAAGGGACATGCTACTCAGACAGGTGAGCGTCCTGCTTGGAGTCCTGGACAGCGACATCACCGTTCGGGAGATCAGCGCTTTTAATGAGCACAGGTCAGTCCAGCCACAGCATGATGACCATCCTGACTGAATTTCATAAGGTTTTCATTGGTTTTGACTTTTTCTTTGGCCCATGTTCAGACATGAATGTCAAAAAAATCAGTCACATGGAAAATTACCTTAAAATATATGCTGTGCAGCACATGCTGGTCATGAAGATTTGCTGGCTATATTTTAACACTATCTTTGTGTGTGATTATCCTCCCTCAGCACTCGTTTAGTATTCCTGGTGTCTGGAGGACCCGGACGACCACCTCTCTCTGGTCACAGTGTTGCAACAAGTCTGCGTAACAAATTGCGCAAGCAAAAAAATGACTTCCTCATCTTCAAAGCACAGCGGGTGGACACAGTCAGTGAGTACTGATACCCTTTTACATGCACAATTAATTATTTGCAGGTTTTATAGCATTGCCTCTTACTAGTTAATGACTCTTGTTTTTTGTCTGCCAGTTTGCCAGCTGAACTGTTCCAGCCATGGAGAGTGTGACACTTTTACCCGCCGCTGTGTGTGTCACCCTTTCTGGATGGAGAACTTCATCAGGACCCAGCTTGGGGATGCAGAGAGCAACTGTGGTGAGAAACTGAATTAATGTAATGCCAAAAATGTATACAGAGCTGATCTCAGTTACATGTTTTAATATTCAGTGTGTCCATTTTGGATACAGTGTGTTTATTTCTGGATATCTTTTATTTCTTGTAGAATGGAGTGTTTTATATGTGACAATAGCATTGTTCATGATTGTGGTTGCTGTGGCCACTCTGATCTGGGGGCTGATCTGTTGCTGTAACAGGTAAAACAGGATTCTAGTTTATTTTAGTATTTTTATATATAATTGTATTTTTACACACAATGCATTTCTGAAAACTAAGAGTATTGTGACAACGTTGTCCATAATTTAATTCAAAAGGTCATGTGAAATTTGATGTTCTTTACACAAAGTAGTATTTCACACCTTTTTTGTTGTTATGTTGATACTTTAAAACAAAAAGGCTTGAAATGTCACTTGTATGTAATGAATATATAATAAGTTTTGTTTTGTTTTATTAAATGATAAAGAACAATTCACTCTTTCCACAAAATTCACATTTTTTTGATGTGGCATTAAAGTTCTAATAGAAAATGCAAACTTTTAATTTCTCAAATGTCATTTGTCTAATTAATTTTACATAATATCAGCTATTCGCAAAACAAAGTACAAGGAATTCCTTTAATGTTGTATTTTAAGCAAAAAATACAGTTTGCAATATAGGTATTTGGAAATAAATGTGTGTAATGTACGAGTTACATTATAAGAACTGATCATAAGTACAGTCAAACAATATATACAGTTTGTGTATTTGCATTGTATGCGTCCGCTGTCATGTACAATGTTGCCCTTGTAGTTTACTGAGGTTGTGTGTGTTTTTGCTTAGACGCAAAGGAAAAGTTAGAAGGAAAAGTCGATATAAAATACTTGAAGGAGAGGACCAGGATAGCATTGAATTACATCTTCCTAGAGCAGGTAAAGATCTTTAAAACACCATACATGTCATTTAAAGACTCCATAATAAGAATTTAATCAACACATCTTTCTCTCTGTTGTCTAGGTCGACTGAAGCCAGTTCCTGCTCCAACTTCCTCTGCTCTCATGCACTCAGACTCAGACTTGGACAGTGATGACGGCCAGGCTGGTGTCCCCTGGACTGACCGAGAACGGGGCCACCTCCTGCGGCCACAAAATGGGTCCCTGCGCAATGGCCAAGGACCGCACAGAGCCAAAAAACAGAGGGAGGAGCTGCTATAGCAACATGAACCAAACTCTTCATTGTATTTCACATGGACCATGCACCCCACACACTGGCATGTCACTTAGGAGACTCATGTAGTCATGTCTGTGGGCAGATTGTCAAGAGTTGAAGTCTAGACTCCCCACTGCCGGCCCACACGGAATCTCTGTCCAGTCTGAGCCAGAAGAGTTTGATTCAGTAACTAGGGCAAATAGTACTCTGCTGCTGTCTCTATCATGTCAAAAAATAAAGTAACTTGGAGCCATTCATCCCCAGAATGAATAAGAATGTATTAGCCACTTCAGAAGGTGTTAGAGAATGTGTGAAATGGGGGAGGGCTTCTTGTAAAAACTTGAAAACTTGAGCATAACCAAGTTCCTCTCTGAGAGAGACCCCTATGGCATTTCACAAACCAGAGGGCAGTTGAGCCAGTCCCATTTGTAAACTGGTGGTCTGTCCCATCTAAACACTGCCTTTGTTTCCCCCAAACTAGACAGCTTTCTTACACTTGTGGCAATAGTGCAGAAAAAGAACACTGTTCTCAGCACTGCACCCATCTCCGCCAAGTTGAATGACTGCATGTGTGATTGTGCTGAGCAAGATTAATATTATTGAAAATAATGCATGTATTATGAGGTTGTGTATGTGTGTGTTAGTTTGTATGGCCTTTGTGGCAATGTGTCTCTCAGACTTTGCTACTCAAATCACCAGCAAACAACAGTAAAGTCTGCAGCTGCTTAGCTTTGTTTATGAACATTAGGAGGAGCATTATTAATGCTTGAAGGGGTACTGATGTTTTTTGCCGGCCTGTTTCACACTGGAAATTTCACTGGAAGTAACACTGGACCTCACTTTTCTTTGATCCTTATCTTTGCGTGCTGCAAAGCTCCTGCAACATGGACTCAAATTAATATGAAAATTTGAGTTTAGCACTCACCTCAAGACACAGACACGCTGTGAACCTTGATGACCACTTTAAATGTCTTGTTTGATTTTCTGTTTTGTTTAGCTGGTCAATTGTTTCTCTTGCACTTTGTCTTACATACGACACTTGTCTGCTCTCACTGGGTTGTTCACAGAAACATGCTGATGCTCATTAGTCAGTTTAAGAATGCCTTTGATAAAGGCTTTTGTGATAATTTGTGTTTGATAGACACTCCTATTGTTGCTTACAGTAGTATTGAATGGGCTTATAATAACTGGACTACTTGAATGGAGTGTCCGCAAGTCAGGATGTTGTAGGGCAGCATTGAATTATTGAATGAGCCCTGTTTTTTGATTCAAGTACTTTAATGTGAATGCCTTCCTTTCAAATGCATGAATGGGTAGACCCCATTGTGAGCAGAGAGAAGAAAAATGTAACGATTTTCCTAATTTTAATATAGATGTTTTTAGTGAAGGATTCCCTGTTATGTGAATCAATCAGATTCAACTGGATTATCTTTAAATTAAAATCAATTTTGAAACTATATTGTATGTTTTCTCATTCTTACAGTGCCTTGTTTTCCAAGCACATGGTGTCATTATATATATATGCTGGAAAACCAATACCAAGCATGTAGTATCACAGTACTTGATACCAATTGATACTTTGGCTATAAACTAAAAAATAATAATTGTCTTTAATGCCAAATGTTTATATGATTGAATAAAAGCACATTTTTATAGTTTAACATATCTCCTCTTTTTAAAATGTAATCTCTGTAATTCATACCGAACTTGGTTGTCAAAAAATGCAGCAAACCAAAATATGGTGCCAATATAGTGCAACTATTGTTTAAAAAGTATTTAAATTTAGAGTAAATAATTGATATTCTAAGTGTTACGTTTTGGTACTTTCAATACTTGGTGCAACTCTACTTCCCTATCTAGCCATGCCTTTCTAAAGACAGGCAGGCTTCTGGTTTCCCAGCTCAAATGAAGAGATTTTTGTCTCATTTTCTAAAATGCCCAATGGTTACAGATAATTTCATACTTTCTGCTCAATGTGCATATTTGTCACCACTCCTGTGTTTAACTTCTGCAGCTCTTCCCTGCAATTCAGTAGGGATATGATCCACACCTACAGGGCAAGCTCAAACATGTAGGCTAGGTATTTGTGGCACAATAAAATCTACATTTGTGGTATGAAATGATCTTTTTGATTATGTAATTTTTAAAAATCTATAAAACATTTTATATATTATATTGAAAAGAAATAGTTATAAAAATGTCAACAATGTGTGGGCTCTGAAAAAAATAAATAAATAAAAAGTGAAAAATATTTGTGGGCCCACTAGTCTATGACATTAAAAAGCATTTCAGTTGGAAAATATTTAAACAATTGTCCTAAAAGGGATTTTCTTTGTAGGAAACTAAAGAAATGAGTCTAGTTGGTACACTTATAGTAAATATGATACAGATATAATTTTTTTGCACATTTTGTATGTTTTATACAAATATTGACAGAGTGAAAATTGGATTTTTGATCATTTATCTGTTAAAATACGGACATTGCCCAGTGTAGTCATATATTATTTGAGTACTTACGAGGCATTTTTTTTATTTTGATAAACTGGTTTGAATTTAAAGCCCGTTGATTAAAGGCCAGTATTTCTATCCACAATATTATTGATATATATATGAATATCTATATGAATATTCATATCTATATGAATAATAAAGTTCACCCCCGAACCAATTCAAATGACCACTCCCAACCCACTTGATTGCTTCATTTTAATGTGATTATCATGATAAATATGTGCATAATAGAATTTTTTAAATGTTATATATTTTATATTCATTATATATATAAAGTGAGATATTTCAAGACATTTTTCTTATGAGTATGAAACATTATCATCTCTCTCTCTCTCTCTCTCTCTCTCTCTCTCTCTCTCTCTCTCTCTCTCTCTCTCTCTCTCTCTCCTTATAAGGAAGCGGAGTGTTGAACAGAGACAGGGCGGAAACGGTCACATATACAGGAAGACTACAGACACAGAACCTAGAGCCCGTCATAACACACCCACTGGAAGGAAACGGCTTGGTCTGAATTAACGTTTGTCACAAAGTGAAGGTAAGGACTGTGAGGGACCTAAAACCTAATGGTTCTGTTATGAGAGGTGCAGTTTGATTACACTCGCAGTGTTGTGCTGCTCAGTGTGAGCTGAGCTGATGACAGACAGGAAACGCGCTTAGCTTTAGCAGACTAGCCGGAGTTTACCTCGGTAATGACTGTGTTCTGTAATATCTGAACAGGGGTTTGCAGTCGGCCCGGACTGATACGTGTGTTTAGTCCTGATTGTAATCAGCAAGCAGACAGCAGCTGCTCACTGAAGCTGAAAGTTGTGTGTTGTGTGCAGACAGGACAGGAGGGGCCGTGCAGACAGCACACCAACACGGAACTGTTTTACTTTGACTTTAATGCTGCTAAACATTTTTGCAGTGTTGGTTCTTACGACTAATTCGTGTAAACAGAACCGTACTCTGCTAGCTTTGTTTATCGTATCTGCCGCCCTAAATCCTATTATCGTCTGCTCACGGCTTGTGTGCTATGACCGGTTTGAAGCATCTTGCTTTAGAAATCTCAGTGAATGTGGCCCTGCTGCTCCTCCGGTCTACAGACCGACTGACAGGGAGCGAGAGAGAGACCAACACAGAGAAAGGGTGAGACGGACAGAGAGAGGGAAGGAGGGAAGGAGAGATGGAGGGACAGAAGGAGAGACAGACCAACATTGAGAGGGAGAAACGGAGACAGACAGACAGAGGCAGGGAGAGAGAGAGGGAGGGAGGATGGAATCTGTCCTACTTCCCCTCCTGCTGAAGTAGAAATGACCTGTTTTTGTCCACAATGCATTAGTCTGTGTCTTCACCCTTCATATGTCTCATGTCGGTCTGTTTTCACCCTGCAGCTGTTTATATGTGCTGAGTGTTTATAAGGTGTTTGATTACACTGATACCATTTTTAAAGTGATTGTGATTTAGCCTCTTAAGTTTCTGTGCAGAAGAGATACAATCACTGCATGTTGCCCTTAAATTTAAAAGCCCCGCTGGGATTTGTGATCATATTGAGGCAAACATTGCAAAATAAGTGTTCATCTGGGATCAGTTTGTTTTTTTAATTTAAATAAAGCACTAGTCAAAAATAAAAATGAGCAGTTCCCTCCATACCACAGCTTAGTTCAGGGGTGGCCAACCCTGGTCCTGGAGAGCCGCATTCCTGCCCAGTTTGGTGATCTCCCTGATCAAACACACCTGATTCAACTCAGCAGGCAATTAGCAGGTTTAATTGTAGTGTCAGAGCAGTGACATCACCAAACTGTGCAGGAATGCGGCTCTCCAGGACCAGGGTTGGCCACCCCTGGCTTAGTTGATCGGCAAAGACAATTTGCTGCCTGGACGACCTGAGGATAAAGGAAAAATGTGTGTTTCCTGTAACACTGAACACAATCATACGAGCTAATGAGACCTGAACTAAGATCAGTGTTCATACTTTGAAATATTCTCTTATAACATTGATCTTAAGAGCAAACCTTGAACTAAACTCATCTGTGCTCTTCTCAGTGGTTGGGCTGGAAGTATAAGCAAAATGTAAAACTATTTGCCTGCCCTTATTTGAATATGCACATTTGTTGCTCTTCTTGTCGTTGTTAGTGTATGGGGAAAAGTTTACCTAAAGAAGCCGGAAGAAAAAACACAGGGGAGAAAAACTACTGTTTTACTGAGTGTACTATATTTATAACACCTTAATATGTTATTTTGCAATACATTACATATCATATTTATTACCTTCCCTAAACTCTCTGTTGAAACTTTTGAGTGTTTAGAGTGATATTGCTAAGCTGTCATTGGTCCACTGCAGTTTCGTCCGTCAGACAGACTACACAGTGTAATGTTCTATGCACTGCAAATCCTGTTTTCAAAGCAGCTTGACTGCATTCAGAATTGTCAATGTAATCTCAGCTAACAGTTGCGTTAATATGATTGGGGATTGGTTATCCCCTGTAGAATTGAACAAGTTCTAATTAGAACCGGTTGATTTAGTGGCACAGCTGAGTACCTGAGTTATTCTGTGCCAAGTCATTCAGGTAGAGGTTATGAGTCGGCTGCAGGGATTGGAGGATCAGGTTTCGGTTACATAATCTGGCTCTGTAGGCAGTGTGTACATGTGGGAGAAAGAAAGGCCTTGGGGAAATAAAGGTGTTGCTGCTCAGAAGCTCCTTACACAATTAGGCAAGCAAGGGCAGTGTCACTGTCTCAGTTGTGATTGAAAGATCATTAGAGATGCCTTCATATCTACGTATTTAAATTTCATTTGTGATCTTTAGCAACAGATGGGGTACAACAAATCACTATGGTTGGAGTCTAATCTGTTTGCTTCAAAACTTGGAGATTTGTTTCCTTATGCACTGAACTTCCTGGACAAAGTCAGATTTTCCAGGCAGGTGTTGTGTGGGTGTTTCAATCCATCAGTTATTGCGGTTCAAATATTCTAATCCAAATTCAGCAATGCAATATATCTAGCAATACAACAAAATCCAGTCATAGCATGTAGGAATATACTCACAATATTATATTTTGACTACATTTAATATAATGTATAACTTCATGTTGTTTAGGTTTAATGTGAAATGCTGTTAATTGTCAGTTCTTGATTTTCTCTCTCAATCACTCACTGTCTTGTCTAGGCATGGCAGAGCTGGCGAGTCTGGTGCAACGGTTGGAAGTGGCGGTAGGCCGCCTGGAGGCCGTGTCTGGCACTGGGGGTGCAGGTGGTTGTCCAGCTGGTGGTGGAGGTATTGTTAGTTTCATTCCTTATCATGGCACAAATGCAAACCAGTTTATTGTTGTTGGAGTGCAAAGGTTGTCTTATTGCCAAGCCCAAGCTGTGTTGAGATAACCACAGAGTCCATGGTAGTATGTGTGTCTTTCATAGTTTCACATCTGCTAACACTCTGCTCTCCTGCCGCAGTTGTATCAGCATATGTTGAGGCCTATGATGTCCTGATCTCTGGTCCTGTGGCCGAGTACATCACGCTGAGTCAAAAAATAGGTGGTGATGTCCAGAAACATGTATGTACCATCATGCTAGTTGATTAATTCCAATACAGCTACACATGCTTAGGTGAGCTTCTGAATTAGAACTGTGGTACTTCTTGTTTTTGCAGGCTGAGATGATGAAGCAAGCCTTTTCCTGTCAGAGGCAGCTTCTGGTGACATCATCCTGCTCCCAGAAGCCTTCTGATGTAAGCAATGGTTGCATTGGCTTAAAAAAAAAAATCACAACCCCTGGCAAAAAGTATGGGGGGTTGTAAAGCTGATGGTCTGTAAAGCAGCTTTGTGACAACAGCTGTAAAATGCTATGTACAAGTTATTTGGGAATGGAATGGAATTGAGTCACCACACTTCACTCAGCTTCTTTTTACTTTGTAGCAAACGTCCAAATCACAGATGATGCACAGCTTTTTTTTTTTTTTTTTTTTTTTTTTTTTTTTTTTTTTTTTTTTAAGTAGCTGGATGTTCAGTTTTTTATAACATACCTCAATCGCATTATTTTAATTATTGGCATATTTCAAGTAGAGGAAAATTGATATTGGAAAAATATGGAATCATGAACCAAAAAAAAATCATCATATTGTCATATTTTCACCTGTTGAGTTTCTCATATAGATTAAAATTGTATTGTAGTCATACTGGGGTAAAATGACCAAACAGTACTTTGCTGCTCCTCAAACTGCCTGAATTCTTTGAGATATGATCTCCACAAATAATAACAATATTCCGCATCAAACTGGTTCCAACTTTCTCAAACAGCAGTTGAAGGAGCACCTTTGCAGGCTGAAGCTTTGTCTTGGGACTAATAATCTATTATTATTTATTTGCACCAGAACTCTGAGATCCAGACTATTTGCTGGCCATGTTCATGCCATGTCCCCTGGTCTTCCTAGACATTCAACCCCAAATCATAAATGAGGAGAATTTGTTTGCTTCAGACATCTTTATATGTTTCATTGCAACAGCACCAGACTAAAGTTCCAGTGTCATGTTCATGGCCAAATGTAGATTCACAGTTCATCACGGAGTATCATTTTCATCCAATCATCTACACTTGATTGCTTCTCTTGGCCAACGGTGACCTTGTTTTCTTCTCTTTAGGTGTTTTTGCTGGTTTGGTTTATCTTTCTTATGTAAATTCCATTTTATTCACCTCAGTTCTTACTGTCAGTAACACCAACTTATATAAGATCTAGGCTTTAAACAGCCTTTGGTGAAGTATAGAATTCAGACATCTCATAGTAAAATCTGACCATGTTATGTTAATGTGAACATAATTTGCTTTTCAAAAATATACATGTAAAATTTTCAAAATGCATTTTAAACATTTCGTCTCCAGTGGACCATCAAAATAAAGTGTTTGGTAAATTCTGAGCAAATGTGATATTAAAAGACATTGAGAGAGATTTGTAACACTTTTTCCTGTGTGTAGGCCATCCTGAGCTCTCTGCTGGCTCCGGTATCTAAAGTGATTCAGCAGGTGCAGTCGTTCCGAGAGCTGAACCGCTCCTCTCCGCTATTCAACCACCTGTCGGCCGTCAGCGAGAGTGTGCCTGCCCTCGGTTGGGTTGCCATGGTGAGCAGGCCATGTTTGGCACTGTCTGCATAGTGTGTGTATGTATGGGTGTGTATATGGGTTGTAAGTTTTTAACTTTGGGTTTCCAATTGAAACATTTTTTTTTCTCAATGTTTCCAGTCAGGTTACAATGATTTTGTGATTAAAATTTAAACTAAACAGAAACATATCAGAAAATATTTACTTTTACACCTAATGGTTTACACTACCATAGTTTGTAAAGGTCTTCTGTCTTTCTGTTAGGCCCCTAAGCCAGGTCCTTATGTTAAGGAGATGCAGGATGCTGCCATGTTCTACACAAATCGTGTGCTTAAGGATTATAAGGAAAAGTAAGCTCTTCCATTATTCTTGTTTGATGTCATTTTCAAAAATGCATCTACATGTGCATGAAAGATATGCATGTTTTTTTTTTCTTCCTCCCACCCTTCCATTTGATGCTACTACTGTGAAAAAGTAAACGTGTCAGTTTTTATCAAGATAAGCTGATATTTTGGGTCAATGCTCAACCAAATGAAATCAAATTTATTGTAAATGTATTGTAAACTTTTACTAAGTCAATGACTGTAAACAGTGGTGCTTAGTTTTTGTTTAGTTACTTACTGTAATCTCAACATTTACTGACTTTTTTTTATTGTAATGCTTTGCTGTTAAATATTCATTGTATCACATTTTGAATTGCAGACCAAGTGTTTTTGATGCTTCTGATGACTTGCATAATCAGTCATAGTGAGCATTGCAGCACTAATCAACAGTTTATTTGGTAATAAAATGTTTTGTTGGTATCTAATTTTTGTTTTTTTGCTTGCAAAAAAAGCCTAAATAACCTAAATATAAGTTATTTTGGAAAAAAAATCAGCACATTGTTAATTTCAGTAGTAAATTAAAATAAGAGGGTGTTTTTTTTTTTGTTTTTGTTTTTGTTTTTGTTTTTGTTTTTGTTTTTGTTTTGTTTTGTTTTTTTGGAGGTTCAAACTTAATGACCACCCTAATGTACAAACAACATTGCAATGTTTTTTTTTTTACATATATTGCACTACTAATTTCAGTACTATCTGGTGCCTTGTTCTGCAGGGATAAAACACATGTGGACTGGGTCAAATCCTACTTGTCCATCTGGACTGAGCTGCAAACCTACATAAAGCAGCACCACACCACTGGACTGGTGTGGAGCAAGAGTGTAAGTTTTAGTTATGATTTTATTCTGCTACTGGTTTAGATTCCTCTCCTCTCTATGTCTAGCATGGATTAATGATTATTACTCTCTATATAACAGGGTCCTGTTGCCTCAGCCTCAGGAGCTCCAAGTGCCCCAAGTGGTGGAGCTCCTCCTCCTCCTCCTCCCCCTGGCCCTCCACCTCCGCCCATTGACCTGAACCAGTCTGCAGGTGGAGACTCGGGACCAACCAACCACAATGCTCTCTTTGCCTCCATCAACAAGGGAGCTGATATTACTAAAGGTATAATATTAATACCTGTGAGTTTGATGTATATGGATTTTTCACTTGAATTCCTTAGCAGTGAAAAAAGGCTGTGTGGACTCCATCATATCTATTATTTTAAGCCAGATGTGTCCCTTTATTTTCATATTGCTAGTAAACACAACTGTACATACTTCCATATATTGTAAATATTATAGTATTAGAGACGAACAATATTCAGTTTAGAGAAAACTACTGTCATCCAAAGTATGTTGTGCACATGGATTATTTGGTAGTTTTAGTTAGTAGTTTAGTATTTTAATGTGTTTATTACATTTTGTTGCTTCAGTCTAGTCAAAGCTACAGCTAAAGCCATTTTTCCCCTCTATCGTTCATTCTCACATTAGGGCTGAAGCATGTGTCTGATTCCCAGAAGACCCATAAGAACCCAAATTTGAGGACTCAGGCAGGTCCTGTACACACAGGCCCCAAACCCTTCACCTCTCCCCGGCCAACAGCATCAGCTGCCCCTGCCCGTACACTGCCCCCAGTGCTGGAGCTGGATGGCAAAAAATGGAGAGTGGTTAGTACATTTTGTCAGTACTGATATTGAAATTGCAATCATAAGGGTTTTTTGTTTTTCTTCCTTGTTAAAATTCCTTTTGTGATCACCTCAACAGGAGAACCAGGAGAAAGCTCAGGGCCTTGTCATTAGTGACACAGAGCTCAAACAGGTGGTTTATGCTTATAAGTGCAACAACAGCACTCTGCAAGTAAAGGGAAAAATCAACTCCATCACTGTAGGTATGTACATCACTCTCATTGCAGACATGGATGATTTGTCCTTCTAAAGGTATAGAGTGTTTGCAGCTTGAAAGGGTTCTTGAAAATTGTTGCTTTCTCTCCAGACAACTGCAAGAAATTTGGCCTTGTGTTTGATGATGTTGTGGGCATTGTTGAGGTGATCAACTGCAAGGATGTTAAAGTCCAGGTAAGTAGGCTCTTGCATTTTGCATTTCTCAGTCACATTTTTCTTGCCACATTAGGCCATTTTTCTTTTGTAGTTTCTGTATATTTGAAGATCTTCTCTGCATGTAGGTTATGGGTAAGGTGCCAACCATCTCCATCAATAAGACGGATGGCTGTCATGTGTACTTGAGTCAGGACTCTCTATCATGTGAGATCGTCAGTGCCAAGAGCTCAGAGATGAACGTGCTGGTGCCTGGCAAAGATGGAGACTTTGTAAGTAATGGAGAGAATTATTTATGAACGTGAGGATTTCCTGATTCTGTTTACATTCATGGCATTTATCAACATAAAATTGATTCATATGTGAGATCAGTAGTCTTGCCCAAGGACTGTTGAACCTTTGGACTGCAGAGTGCAGGACGGCAAGGTTTTCCACTATGTTGTTGCAACTGTATGATGAATATGAATATGCAAATATGTAATGACGTTTCATCTTGTTTTCTGTTTTGTTTTGTTTTCTTCAGACTGAGATCCCAGTACCTGAGCAATTCAAGACTGTATGGGATGGCAAGAAGCTGGTCACTACAGCAACTGAAATTGCAGGATAAAAGCTCCTCCTCTGTAAAAGCACCCCCTTAACCAATGCCTATCTGACTGACTGACCAACCAGCCAACCGCAAACGAGACTGAAATGCCATGTTCAATCATCCTATCAGCCAATCACAGCTGTGGCTGCATCTCTTCAGCCAACGAGATGACTGCTTTCTTTATGCGGCACAGTTCCTCAGCCAGGGGCAGGGATTTTTTTTTTCCATTCCATTTGATATTGTTAGATAGCACTTCCAAACTAATTGCCAACAATCAATTTGTTTTGCTACCTTTTAAAGCATTCCATTCTTGCTGGGTGAATAAAATGTGAATGGCCAAATATAATGCAAGATTTGTTTAGACTTTTTAGTTGTAATGTCTAATTCTTTCAGGCTTTTCATTAATGGGGTGTATTTTATTATTATTTTTTTTCCATTTGCGCAACATGGTCAGGGGCCAGATTATAGGTTTGGGTGGAATCCTAGTGATTTTTTTGTTCTTAAATATGCAATTCAGTTGTAAAGCACACGTACACCTCTCCTTAAAGACAACCATGATGCTACTGCTTTTGACACAGACAGAGACTTTCTAGAGATAATTATATCAAAGATTAGTGTCATCACCCACATTGGAGAACTAATTAGAGAAAAGGTTGTTATGTGCAGAATCATCATCTTTCCTGTCAACACTGAAGCAAAAAATAATGCTAATGATTGTCTGAGTATGAACAAAACCTTGTTTCCATTTCACACTGTATTCCTGAGCACAGCACATTCCCTATAGCACTGTAAAGTAAAATGCCATGATATATTTGCAAATAAGAGGTACCATAAGGACAAGGATATTCCTTCAAGTATCCTTGTTGAGGTTTTTATGTTTGTTTGTGTTTCATAGCCTAAATGAGCTGCCTCATTTGATAGCTTTTGAAATAACTATGATGATCAGTATACAGTAGAAACGGTTTCTCAAGTAGTCCTTCAATCATGCCGCAGGCTTTTACCTAGCCATCATTATTACTCTTAAAAAGCCTTTCCTCTCATAGCGCTCAGGCCATGTGGAATTTCTTTTTTAATCATTTGTATGTTTTGTTTTTTTTTTTTTTTTTTGGGTCAAGAATGAACATTCTGCTCATTACTGGAGGAAAATATCATTAAAGTCATTGCAATAAATTTGCTGTTGCTTTTTGGCTTCCATTTCTTCATTTTTTGGTGGGTTTTTTTGTATGTGACTTCAGTTTCATTTTTAGTCTTAAGAACTGAATATGTTTGTGTGGAGTATTGTTTCGGCTGTGTTAACTAGGTCAATGACTTTAAAATGATTGTCAAATCTATTCCTAATGTAGGGGTATTTGGAGATGTTTTGACTGTTTTATTCAATATTGGATATTTGCATGTGATGGTAACTTGATGGTAACATGACCCCATCTGAGCCTGTTTTATTTTATTTTTTTGTTTATTTCTCACAAAATTCACCTGTATATGCTAAAAACATAACCTGATGGAGGGCAGAACAGGTCATCACTTTTACTAAACCTGAATACTTAACAGCAGTAGCTGATTTTCTGCTGCAGTCTCTTTCATGTTCTAGTAGCAACATTAATGAATTTTGAACATAATTATTAAGCACAACAGAAATAAGGATGAACATTGCAAGGCTTTTAATTTGTAGGTTTTTAGTTCAATTCAGCTTGAATGAGGCCGTAAAACAAGTCAGTAATACATCTGCCTAGAAAATCTAATGAGAGAACATTGTTGATCTATTTTATTAAGTTTTTTGTCTCTAATGAGAAAACACTGAGGAAGGTCTGTATACAGAGTATAATTCTCAGAGTTTGTATATCAGAAAAATCTTTATACAACACTATATTTATCTTTTCATTTCAAGTCTTGTTTATACAGAACCTAAAAATGGTAAGCACAATTTTACGACAGCTGTGAATTTACAAAATGGTAATAAAATCTTAATTTTTTTAACAGCTACTATTTTCCACATAAACACATTGATTAACTAAAAGCAATACTGTAAAGCCCAGAGCTTGGGTGTTACTAATCTATGCTGAAGCAGAATGCCATTTAAGTTACAACTTAAGCAAACAAAATTTCTGTAAAAGACAACATATTAGGCCAAGTTAATAAATGTACTTTTAAAGAATGTAGTTTACAAACATGTGCGCCCTGCTCTATATTCTGCACCTGCTAATAGTCTTGTGACTGTTTTATAATAGTCCTGTGACTCAAGAAGATAAGGTTTCAAAAGGTGGTTTTGATGTAAAATGTCAAAAATATTTACCACATCCTCAGAATAAAGGGAAAAAGCACTATGCTTGGAGTCGCTCCTTTAGGATTTAACACAATGATATGCAAACTGGGAGGCACTTAAAATGAATAATCCAAAATCATCAATCATTTACCTTTACTGATACAGACACAGTTAAAGTTTCTAATTAAAAAACTCTGAAATTTTAAACAAGAACACAAAACAGTTTATAAGCATTCCAAAATGTTTCTGTTTATTTGATCAATTGAAAAAAAATCATACACAGAACTGTTAAGTTCTAAATGAACATCAGCTTAATAATATAAAACAAACTACATCAGTGCAATAAAAAGAACTGGCTTAAGATTAATCTGTAAAATGACATTAGATTCAAGAACATAATTAAAGAATGTGTAACAGTAGAGTGCATGTGCATACTGCTTCTGTATGTTCTCATTATTATTAGCTAATTTGCAAATATTCTACGATTAGCGTATGAAGGGAAGTAACTTGGCATCAAACCACTCGCGACTGAACTGTAAGTGATCTCCGTCACTGGCAAGAAACACCAGCTTCCCTGCTTTATCCATTTCTGCCAATCCAAGACGATCCTGCAACATAAAACATGACACTGATTCTCAGGTTCTCAGGATCAGTTTCATCTGCAAAAACAGTGAAGTGGAACCAGTGGTGTCATTAGATCCAATTTAGTGGGACATGTTCCCCAACAAAGTGAGGCTGTACTCCAATAAATTCATGATAGTAAAAAAAAAAAGCCAATAAGAATGCCAGAAGCTTTTTGGCATGTCACACTAAATCACTATAGGGACTACATTATATAGAGCTTTTTGGTACTCAAGTCCACTCGCCATGTTTGAAGGAAAACAAATGCTGAGTTGCATCCCAAAAACACCATACCTACTGTTAAGCATGGGGGTGGAAACATCATGCTTTGGGGGTGTTTTTCTGCAAAGAGGACAGCATGACTGATCCGTGTTAAGTGAAGAATGAACGGGGCCATGTATCGTGAGATTGTAAGCCAAAACCTCCTTCCATATGTAAGAGCATTGAACATGAAACGTGACTGGGCCTTCCAGCATGAAAATTATCCCAAATACACTGCTTGGGCAGTGAAGGAGTGGCTCCGTAAAGGTCCTGGAGTAACCTAGACAATTTGTGGAGGGAGCTGAAAGTTTGTGTTGCCCAGCAACAGCCCCAAAACATCACTGCTGTAGAGAAGATTTGCATGGAGGAATGAGCAAAAATACCAGCTACAGTGTGTGCAAACCTGGTGAAGACTTACAGGAAACGTTTAACCTCTTTCATTGCCATGTTACAAAGTATTGAGTTGAACTTTTGTTATTGACCAAATACTTATTTTCCACCACAATTTACAAAAAAATTCTTTAAAAATCCTACAAAGTGATTTCCTGGATTTTTTTTTATTTGTCTCTCATAGTTGGTGTACCTATGATGAAAATTACAGACCTCTCTCGTCTTTCTAAGTAGGAGAACTTGCACAATCAGTGACTGACCAAATACTTTTTTTCCCCACTGTATAAGAGGAAGAAATGTGGATGCAGTATTGGCAACTGGTTGTGAAAACTTTAATATTTAATTTGTTTCTGTTTATTTTTGTTAAAGTAATACTAATGCAATTAATAGGATTTCTTTAGCATGCATTTGTTCTTCATTGTTAAAATCACTTATTTAATGTTTAATAGGCATTTTATCAGATGCACTGCTGTGCCCCTATGACTGACTAGAAAGCAGAGGGGTATGCTTGTGCCTCTTAATTCTGTGTGTCCTATTACAACAAGTACTTTAGAAACACCCCTGGGTGGAACAGAAGCTTTTTGGGCCTGTACTTATTAAATGCAGAACAAAAGTCTTGTGTTCACCATTCTGCTTGAAAGCTTATTATGGACTGAATAAATGTGCAGAACATTCTGAGAAATATGACAGTCATTATTTCTTCAGAAAAAAATGATAAATAGCAGTATTTACCTCTTTGTATAGAGCACTTTCTTGTAAAGTTTCAGTCTCCTTTGCCTGACCAGTTTTGAAGAAGCCAAACCACTGAGAAAGGAGAATGTTTTAATAAGCAAAGACATTCAGGAATGAAGACTTCTGCTAAAAGTATTTAAAGTAAGACAGATTACCTCTGAGACCACAGGGTCCACTACACTGTCCTGTAGAAACTTAACCATAACGAACTTCTCCAAAGACATGAGATTCTTCTTGTAGGTTTCATTCACTACCTTTAAGAAATAGTCACATTGGGAGCCTTTGACATAATTTCTAATAAAGCTCTGTAAGGGAAAAAAGAAACCAGCCAAACAAAACCTGCCTTACCCGCTCCTGATTTATATCAGCAAGGAAGAGACTGTGTTCTTTATACAAGTCATCATTGAGAGGATCGTGCCAGTACTGTGCCTGAACCAAACTAAAGGAAAAACATATTTAGAGCAAAGTACAACACAAAATATTGTTGTGGTCACCAATTTAAAGATAAGAACACGTCTCACTGCTTCTGGATTGCATCGGTGTAGGCCCCAGAATTGAGTGCCTTCCGGATCCAGTCACAAATATGAGAACTCTCACCAGGGCATCGAGGCAAACCATATACTCCTACAAAACAATGCAAAGGCATTGCATATATTAACCAAAAAGCAAAGCTTAAATGTTTTTGGCTACCTTGCGTAACCACATAAGACAAAGATCTGTCACCTTGATGTTGCCCACCAACAGAGATCAGAGTTTTCATTGGAGGATTTGGACATCTCTGTGCCACAGCACGTCTGACAAGAAAAGCAGAATTGTGAGGGTTTAGTGTTCTCATTTCAATACTTCTAAACCACTGTAACTGAACTTTAGGGAATTGTTACTTACAGAAACTGTCCCCCCTGAGAAAAACCCATTGCATTATAGCCTGACTTCAACTTGGGATCCTGTGCTATCTGATCACAGGCAAAGGCCACTTGCTCATTTACATCCCTGAAAAAACCACTTTCTGTATCCTGAAATACAGATCAAGAGTTAATTTATAGCATATTTGTTGGTACTAAAGAAACGTTCATTGTAATAGCATTACTATTACCAGTTTTGTAGGTCATTTATTATGACTTAATGAGGATAACATAGTAGAAGTCTGAATTATCCAAAAACTAATGTCAGCTTCATTAATTGAAATTCAAAAAATAAAAATAAAAAAAAATAAAAAACCTGGATGTTTTAAAACATTCTGTGAACCATTCCTGCAGTGAAGCATATATAGTGACTGTATCATGGTTGCAGTACCTGAGTTACAGTCTTTCCAATCATGAGAGACAGCACATATATACCAGGTACTTCCTCTTCCACCATTTTCTTAATTGCACCCATACTCAGAGGGTTGCAGCAGTTGTCTCCTGTTCACATAGACAAATACTGAGGAAGCCTTAAAATATTTATTATATTTACCACAAAGTAAATATCTTAAAGCGTAGACTTATTAAACATTAATCTATCTAACTAGAGTAGTATAAGGATATTCATGTAGCTAGACCTTTGATAGTGTATAATGAACAAATGCCTCATCATACCCATTCCATGCCAAAGCACCAAAGGTGTGGAGTCATTGGATCCACAAACTGGGCCCGAGAGCGTAAGAAGTGCACAAACAAGAAAGACCAGGCGCAGGTCCATGTTTGGTCCAACCAGAGGAAGTGAATGAGCTAATTACACCAGGAAGACAACAGATAAATCATGTGATATGTCAAAAGGACTGAGCAGAAGTGAGATAAGAAGGGAGAAAAACCCTGGAATTACCAGCCGGCTACAAATAGCAAACCAGCTTTACTCGTGACGCGATTTGTTGCCATAAATCTGCCTTCCTAACTTAATCCGTGACATTTATGAAGCAGTAAAATGCTTCAGATGCCTCATCCCAATCCACGGTACCGTCCGACAAATAACTACACTTGACACTTAATCTAAACAGACAGTAATACAGAAACCACAAAACGCTACAAAAATGTAAACATTACTTACTGTGTGAACTTGGTGCTGATATGAGTCACATGACAAGACCAAATACAAAGCTCCCCTAGTAGAAAACACCAGTATTAAATACCATAAGTTAATGAAATCATCTCTAAAAACAACCAGATCTGACAATCCAGTCTGTTTATAGCTCAGCGTCGCGTACTGTATACGTCTGCTCTCCTGTCACGTGACCAACAAAGAGTAGGAAGTTGTTGATGAATTCGAATACTAGCCGTTGTTATGCGATCTACAAATCATGTTCATGAAGGATAGTTTGGTCATTACTGTTTGGAAATCAGCAAAGCGCAAAACCAGCACAGCCAGCTGTTTTGAAAGCTCATGCCTTACATCACAACATGGAAATACATTTTTAAAACAGACACAATGAGTCGTACGGCCTCTTTTAGTTCACATCAGTTGCTGCCGCCTAAGATTCACAGGTAAGAGCCACTGCAGTCTATAGCCCACTGGTCATAGTTTATTACTATCTTATACACTGTTAAATGGTCCGTATGACTTCACCAGCACGTAAAACATACTTTTTATTGTTGAAACCACTTTCTTTAAGTATAGAAGTATAGAAGTGCTATTTAAATGTGTCTTTGTGTTAGAAAAAAAATACATTATCATTAATTAAAGGTGTACACATGTCAGTGGTTGTCATCTAATTAATTTGAGAGCCTTCATGAAAGTTCAGCGTAATTTCTTGAAATATGTGACGTTTTCCCTTCTTATCAGTAAAAACGTTTATGTAAGTTAATTTCTGATTTAATTTAAGTCAAATGCTTAAGGGATATTTTTAAAACAAAGATTTCACAACGTTCACGTAAGATAACGGAAACATAAGGCCAGAATTTACAGTAACATTGGCCCTTATCTGAGTCTTCATGTCAATAAAATCACATCTGACATCTGAATTCTTATACAGACATGACTGTAGTTTCTTTGCCATAGAGCAGCACTAGCAGAGCTGTTCAGTAGGGGTGTAACAATACACATTTTCAGTAGTTTATACACATATTTTATATATTTTATGTTTAAGCAAAATGAGTTTTTGAACATTTTCTTTTTGCATTTTTTTGTGCTGAAATTGCTTCCCTGTTTAATTTGTCTCGTAAACATTGGGCAATGTTTTTCTTTTGTGAAAGACGCTTTTGAGGATTAGTTTTGGATTACTTATGTCATAAGATCAACCAATATTTCTCCTTCCTCATTCACAAGAGGAAGTGTGACTCTATTTGATTTGCAGTGTACAGAGTGAAAAGGACAAAGTGGATCACCACTGATCACTATAAACATCAGCCTGGAGTCCTGTTAAAGTAAGTGACTGAACACACAGTATACAACACACAGCTTTGTAAATTAGATGCAGCCTGACTGTGGCTAACGTTTCTTTGTTTGCAGTAGTACTGTTCAGTTTGATATGGATTTCTTGACAGATCAATAGTATGACATGTTTTTGATGCAGACTTTGCGGACACTATGATCTGCTGAGCCTGTCTTTGTTCTTGAGCTTAAACGTCTACCATGGCCTTGAATTATGACTGTCCTAGTAACTATACTTTGGAGGACCAGAAAGATGATGAGATCTCTCCACTGTTGCAGAAGCAAGCAGAACAGCTGTCAGGTAGGTTTCAAATCTGACCGTGTTAATCTGTGAAGTTTATTTTGTAAACATTGTTTAAACATTTACAAAATTTAATAAACAGTGTTTATTATGAACATTTTTACAGTACTTTGACTGACCATGTTTAAATTGGGCTAACAGTAGATTTCATTTTTATTTTTAATAATGAAATGTTGGCCCAAATATCAACACTAATGTAGGTGTAAGGTTATTATTTTTGGGTTACTTAAAGTGAACTAGATAAATCAAATTTATACAATGTTCCCATTACATGAAGTGATGTCTGTCAAACAAGACATGGACACATCCAAATTTAAGTTTTTTTTATTGGAAAATGACTGCCAATGAAATATGGGATATATGAAATATAACAGTGAATCAAATGGGATTCTCTGTGAATAAAAATCTCCACATTTCTATTTGAGCAACGTGTTCATAACATTTGCATCATTTTATCACATGAACCAATCTTAATTTGCTGTCTAACATACAGTTAATTAACTTCCACATTAGCTTGTGATATGAAATAAGCAAACCTGGGCATTAAGCCTCTGCTATGTTCTTAAACATACTTCATTCAGGTTGTGATGAATTTACAACCAACAAGCTGATAGAAGTTGTCTTATTTCTTTTTGTTATTTTCATATTTTTAAAAGTTGGAAGCAGACTAATAACTATATTTCAATAAATGATAAATACAGTGTATTATGTCTGTGCACAGTATTGTGAATGAGATTAATAATTAACCTCATAGCTTTCGTTCAGTTTTAGCTGTTGTGTTCAGGATAAAGTGAAAGCAGCTCAGAATGTCTGTGCACATCCCTGGGTACAAAGTTCTCCCAGTTTCTTGTTTTATTCTGTTTTATTCTAACTTATAAATGTATATGTGTGTGTGTGTGTGTGTGTGTGTGTGTGTGTGTGTGTGTGTGTGTGTGTGGCTAATAGACTCATTTAGTTCATTTAGACTTGTATAACCAATACGTAGTCATATTTAGTTTATTCTGATTTGCAAGAGGCTTGTGCCTGCACCTCAATGTTCCCAGCTGGGAACAGATTAAGCGCTAGTACACATTATATCTCTCTCTCACACACAGTCTCCAAGAATTTATAAACATACAGTCTCACAGTACATTCTGGCCAAAAAAATTGACTTTCACATGTTCAGTCCAAAACATTAAGACACTTTACACTTACACACATTTCAGCTTATACTCATCTACAACATTATCACAACACATATTCATTCTGATATACACACAGACACAAATTTCTTTCATAGTCCAAATCATTAAGTACATTTAAATACATTCATTTGAAAGGCTGATTCATCATCATCTGAGATGTGATTAAACTTTAAAACATTACTGATTTTAATACATGTCTTATGTTTTGGTTGTACTTGTTTATCTTGACTAACTTCTTTTACAACAATGCAGTGATTCCTTTTTTTTTTAAAAACTACCATAGTCATTAGCAGCTGCTTGACACAGTATCGGTTTTGGCTTTAATCCCACTTCCCCATCTAAAAGCCCTGACATACAGTGCAGTGCTGTATCAAACAAAAACTGTTAATTAATAATCAGCTTTAATAACAATACAGTCAAGAATATTATGAAAAGTTCATTATTCATAATTTTAAAAAGGGCATTTTAGAGAGGCATAGTCTCTCCAAAAGTTCACCAATTTGTAAAACACTGCGTCTAAAAATTGTGGAACAATTTCTGAAAATTGTTCCTCAACATAAAATTGTGAAGACTTATATTATCCCACCTCCTACAGTACATGATATCATTAAATGATTGAGAGAATCTGCCTAAGAATCTTCCTGTGTGCAAGGGACAAAGTCAAAAGTCAGTATTTGATGTTTGTGATTTTCAGGCCCTCAGCATTAAAAACAGGCATAATTCTCTACTGGAAATCACTGCATGGGTTTAGGAACACTTTCAAAAATCATTTTCTGTGAACCCAGTTTGCTGTGCAATCCACACATTCAAGTTAATGCTGTTTAATGTGAAGAAGCCATATGTCAGCACAATCCAGAAATGCCATGGTCTTCTCTGAGTGAAATCTCATTTGAAATGAACTGAGGGAAAATGGAAAACTATTCTGTGATTAGATTAATCAAAATTTCAAATGATTTTTGGAAACCTCAGATGCCATGTCCTTCACACCCAAGAACAGAGGGCAGCTTACACATCTGGAAAAGCACTATAAATGCTTAATGCTATATAGAGAATTTAGAACAACATATGCTCCCATCCTGAAAACCTGTCTTTCAGGCAAGACATTGCTAAATCACAGACTGCATCCATCACAACAGCATGACATTGCAGAAGAGTCCGGGTGCTGTATTGGCATGCCTGCTCTCCAGATCGCATTTGGTGTACCATGAAAGGAAAAATCTGGCAAAGAAAAATTCTGGCAAAGAAGATCCAGGCCAGTTGAGCATCTAGAATGCCACATCAGACAAAAATGGGACATTCATCCTCCAAAAAATCCACAATTGGTGTCCTCACTTCCCATGTTTACAGAATGTTGTTAAGAAGGGTTGATGTTGTACAGTGGTAGATGTGTTCCTGTCCAATTTTTTTAGATGCATTGCTGCTATCAAATTCTAAATGAGTTAATAGTTTTTCATGAAATGGATAAATACCTCACTTTTAACATCTGATATGTTTGTTCTATTGTGAATAAAATATGGGTCTATGGGATTTGCCATAATAATAATTATTAAAGATTTTTTTACATTATTTTTATTAACATATAAAAATAATTATATATATATATATAAATTTAATAATTTAAATTATTGCATTCTGTTTATATTTACATTTATTCACAGTTTATGCAGCATCCCAACATTTTTTTGTAATAAGAGTTGTAAATTATGAACAAAATATTTTCACAGTATTCTAATTTTTTGCACAACTGTAGGCCATGAAGTGTCCATCATGCCTGCAGATCCACCAATGGTTATAGAGACTACAGAGTAATACTAGTTAACATTTGCTTGATTCTGATGGATAAAAGAAGAATTAATTCATATTCAATATTGTGATAAAAGCAAAAATTATTCCTGGCCCAGGAATATGTTTAATGCAAGCAGTATGACTGTTAAAGGTCAAATTAGTGCACAGTATCCATATGTGTTTGTTGGAAATTCTACTGGCAATAGAGTTTAACACATCGGCATCAGGAACTCTACACATACACCAGGAAACTGTAGGACTCTGTAGGTCTGTTTAATAACATTTTCATTTGCTTTCCCTCTCTTAGTGTCACGTTTCATTCTATTGTGAGGTAACACCATGATAATGTGCTTTAGAGTTTAAGCAGATTTCTAAAGACACTATTAGTTAGGTTTTTGGATTGTGTTAAATCAGGTTTATGCAACATTTGTAAACTCATATTTAAAATACTATTTTGTCAAGTACCCAAGTACTTTAATCTGATTTTGAAAACCTGTGCCTCTAATTAGGATTTGCTTTCAGAAATGTTTCTCTTTTACAGAAAAGACTGATTAGGCAAGTGTTCAGGAAATATGTTGGTATTTGAAAGACTAATTATATTGTAATTAATTCATCTTATACACAATATAATACAATATCTATTGGATTTTAGTGTATGTTGTGTTATTTTATGTCTAACAGTGCCTCCTAAATGCTGCTCTGCTCGATGCAATCTGGCCATAATGATGTTCTTCGGCTTCGCTGTGGTGTACGGTCTCCGCGTTAACCTCAGTGTTGCTATGGTCGCCATGGTCAATGGAACTGGTGTCCAGCCAATATCCAATAGCAGTGAACCAAAGGAATGCTCTGAATCCTCTGGTCATTTGAACAGCAGCGACAAGTACCCAGATCAGCCAGATGGGGTGAGGAAATTTCACAGCACACATGCACAATGACCCTCTACATCATTGGTCCTGTAGGGCCAGATTCCTGCACAGTTTGGTGATCTTCCTGATTAAACTGATTAAAATCAGCAGGTAATGACCAGGTTTAATTGTAGCATCAGAGCGGAGAAATCACTAAACGTTTTTGGACATCAGCCTTCCAGGACACCCCTGATCAAAATTAAAGGACCAATTTTTTTTTTTTTCATATAAATTTGTTTTCTCTGAAGTCCACTTAAAACTTGTGTGCTTTTCTGTACCAAAACAATCAGATTTCATTTTTCATCTTATATTTATATATTTCCTGTTTTTATCAATTAAAGAGGAATTCCACAATTTTCTTAGGTTCCCTGCATGATTCAGGGGTTAAGATGTAAACAAATTAATGTCATACAAAATGCCCAGTTCCAGAGAAATATACTAAATAAATGAATTGTATTGGTATTAATAGGAACTAGACATCTGAAGCATGTAAAACAACATCACAGAAAGTTAAGTCTGATGCATTTTATTACTTAGTCCAACGTTTGTCCATCAGACCACTCTTATTGTTTTGTCACTGAATTTTGAAAAGCTGTTGAAATTCCCCTTAAACCAACAAGTATATGTAAATGGCTTCTGTTCTCATTATTAATTCCAAGTGAAATGCAGCATAACGTATTCAAAAAGCCCTCTAGTCCAGTCTGTTACATTTGGACTGATAAAGAACTTGTTACATCAGAGAACTGTTATTCTACTCCTCATTCCAGGTGCCACGGTACCCATGGGATTCTGAGACGCAGGGAATGCTGCTTGGAGCATTTTTCTTTGGTTACCTTGTCACTCAGATCCCTGGGGGCTACCTGTCTGGCCGCTTTGGGGGGAGCATTTTTCTTGGAGGAGGAATTCTGGGCACTGCGGTCCTCACCCTCCTCACTCCTCTGGCAGCCCAGCTTGGGGCCAAGTGGCTTTTTGCTCTGCGGGCCTTGGAGGGATTTGGAGAGGTAAGAACACATTAAAATGTTCACACATTTTATGAAACGAATCTGCTGTCATAGTGCACATCTTTTAATTGTTTACTTGATTCAGTGTCATATAATAAGACTGACGTGTCTGTGGCTAGGGTGTGACGTTCCCTGCCATGATGGCCATGTGGGCTTGCTGGGCCCCTCCGTTAGAGAGAGCTCGTCTGATGACGCTCTCAGGAGCTGGGGCTAACTTTGGTGCTTTCGTCTCTCTCCCTCTTACTGGCTTCATCTGTCACACCCTGGGCTGGCCTGCAGTGTTCTACTGCTGTGGTAAATAACTGACCCTTACACTCTTTTGTATTGCATTAAAAAGATCCTTAAAGGGGAATTCCACCATTTTTTTGTAATTCACTAAGATGTATGCAAAGTAATCCAGAGTGGTTTGATGTGGTCAAATGTGATGTTCTGTAATTGTTGACAGTGGTGGTGATAGGAACCAGAGATGTATCAAAATATGATTAAAATGCACCTAAAGAACACTTATCTTTCAAATATATTTAACAGAATCAGCATCACATATAAAACCTCCCAAGACACATATTTTTCATAGTTATGTAGTAACTATTTGGGTAGTTTGGTAGTTTGATTAGCAAATGTAGTACAATTTGCATTAAAGACATCACAAACTTTTGTTCATATCACCACCATTATAAAGACATGAGTCAGTACATTTCTCTACAGTACATTTCATATCAGATCATTCAGAATGACTTTGTTTACTCACTATTTCACCTTTAATAAAGCCCCTGCAATAACTCAGTTGAGCTTGGCTCTTTTTGAAGTTGCTACACTGTACACAGAGATTAATATTGTGAAGCAATTTGGGAACAAAATCTAAAAATCTTCTTTTGTTCAACAAAATTTTGAAACTTATTTTTGGCATCACCGGTCTGGGAATTGATTTGTGTTTTCACGTTTCACCACCAGGGGGAGCAGGGTGCCTTTGGGCAGTTCTGTGGTTCATCCTGGTGTCAGATGAACCTCGCACACATCCAAGAATAAGTGACCAAGAAAAAGATTACATAATCAGCTCTATAGGTTCAGAGGTATACAGTGATATTCCTTGGATTATTTGAGTTCGTATCAAAAAACCTGAAAATGTATTTAATTATTTGGCCTGGGAAGCATGTTGAGAGTGGAAATCTCATTAGTTGCTAAGCAAAACATTGTGTGTGCATCCAGCTGGTTCAGATTTACATGGGTAAGATTTTCTAATAAATCAAGCACACTGACATTGTCATCATTACCACTGCATTATTTTTTGTTCACAAATTACATATAAGATTTGTGTTTATGTGTTTATATCAGCATTTGTTGTGTTATTCATTTTATTGGTTAAATGTCATAACAGGATGATGGTTTAAGGTACTGTATGGTAAGAGGAGCTGTTTTTACTCTTCTTTGCAGGGAGGATCTCATGGTTGGTCAGTGCCACTGCTGTCCATGATGCTCTCGGTCCCTCTCTGGGCCATCATTATTACACAGATGTGTTCTAACTGGTCTTATTACACTCTGCTTACATCACTGCCTACCTATATGGACACAGTGTTGCACTTTGAACTACGGCAGGTTAGTACCTAGTTTCCAAAATAAGACTAGTTTAAATTTAATATGGGTTAATGTGTTCTGAGTGAGAGGGTAGGCTTGATTTGTTTGTTTTGTCAAATGTATTCTTTAAGTCTTCACCAACACCAAAGCTCAAACGCTTTCATTTTTTTGTGTCACATTTGCTGTCCAGTGTTTATATCTGTAAACCATAAAAAAGACAATAACCTGGATAATATAAGGCAAAGCAATATATTTAAAGATTATTCATCCTAAAATGAAACAAAAATAAGTACCATAAGCAATGATGTAAAGAAATATATTATGGTAATAAAGAAAGCTAATAAAACAATACAGTTTCAAGGATGATAAGATAATGTGTTTATAATATGAGAAAGTTAATAAGTAAAAGAAAGAGCATCACTACTGTAAGGGTGAATATATATGAATGTAACCTACATGTATACACTGATGAGCCACAACATTAATACCACTCACGGATGAAGCAAATAACACTGATTATCCTGTAATAATGCTGCAAGGGTTCAGTAGTTATGGCCAGGTGACTGGGTCAGCGGTGGATCAACAACACATAAGTCATGTTCGCAAATTGGTTTTAATCTTATGACTGAACAATGGTTAATGGAAATTTCTTAAATGCATTAAATGTTTGACCAAATAACCTGTATGCAAGATTAATTACTACTTTTTTCCTGTGTGTCATACATAGAACTCCTTCCTGTCAGCTCTGCCCTACCTGGGAGGCTGGTTATCCTCAGTATTATCTGGCGTAATAGCAGACGACCTCCTGGAGAGGAAGCTACTGAGCATAACATTGATTCGCAAAGTCTTCACTATTGTAGGTCAGTGATAAGTAGAGGTTGACATCAGACCAGTTTATTATGAGATCTTCTTAACTGTCTAACCTGTTGCTGGTTTTGTGTTTGTGTAGGGGTGCTGCTGCCAGCGGGCTTCCTGCTTGCTGTAGCTTTCTCAGGCTGCAGTGGCGTCCTAGCTGTAATTTTTCTCACTTTGTCCTCTACTATTGGAGGGGCTTCCTCTGCCGGAGTTTTCATTAACCAGATTGATATTGCTCCTAGGTATTGGTAGTAGAATTCTCTAATAATATTGTCTTCCTTTATCTTTCTGTTTGTGGAGTAAAATCCACTCAAAAGTGCTTTTTCCAAGAATCTGTTTTACTACTTGTCGATAGAGGTGGGCCAATTGATACTGAGGTACTATTGGAAAATTAGAATTATTATGAAAAAGTTCATTTTTGAACTTTATTTGATTAAAAACTGTTGTATTTTATATTTATTGCATGTAAAGGGACATATTTCATGCCTTTTTTGTTTAAGTATTTATACTGTTTGAATAGTTATTTACTCAAAATGAAATATTCAAATAACTTGACATTTCTGATTTTTATGAGCTATAAGCCAAACTGATCAACAGTAGTTGACAAAAAAGGCTTGAAATGACTTTATATGTAATAAAATATTCTTTTTGTAATTGAATTATAAACAACAATGAACCTTTTCACAATATTCTTTATTTTTTGGCACTGAACCTTTAATATGAGAATCAAGTCTCAAAACACATCATCTTGAAATATTGTTACACTACCACACCAGCCAGAATTGTATATATTTGAGAAATAAAATCCACAAATGCTGCTGCTCCAGATACTCCAATGGTAGAAGGGTGATGTAGGACAAAGTTTTTTTAGCTCAGTTTTGGTAAAGCTGCCACACATCACATTCACACTGACCTTATGAGCTGTACAGCTGTTTACTCTGTGCTGTAGGTTTTGAACAGCACTGGATAGTAGTAGTAAAGTATAGTATTGAAAGAAGGTATATGGAGAGTATGTGCTTTGAACTAGCTTTACTACTACAGTACTTATTTATTTAATGTTGAACACAAGTTTAGACATACTGTAACTGAAAAATGTCTGTATCTCATATTCTAGTATATAAGGAAGAAAGGAACGTTACACTTATATAGCGCCTTTCTAGATACAATCAACACACTCCATTTACACACACTCAACCACACACACCGGTGAGAAGCGGCAGCCAATTGCGCACAGCGTACTCTCAACCGGAAGTGACCATCCACCTGGAGGACTGCATTGAGCACTAGGGGGATCACCCAGGACAGAGTGCCAACCATCTGGACATACATACATACATTCATACACAGACATACACACCAGGGTAATTTTTTTTTTTAGAGTAGCCAATCCACCTGACGTCCATGTTTTTGGACTGTGGGAGGAAACCGGAGACCCCAGAGGAAACCAACGCAGACACGGGGAGAACATGGAAACTCCGCTCAGATGTGGACTCGAACCCAAGACCTCAGCGCTTAGAGGCGAACGTGCTAACCACTAAGCCGCCAGTATATAAAGTGTTTATTGAGGCTGTTTATAGACAAATGTCTCCTAGTGTATCCATGATATTCCTACATCCCATGAAGCCATGCATATAATGTGCTAAACTTCCATTGGAGAGTAAACAGCTGTACTGAAGCATATAAGCATACTGTCAACAATTTGTGGGAGACACCAAAACTGAGCTACAAAAAGGTAACACTGTCCTACTTCAGCCTCCTACCACTGAATATGTACATGATGCTAAGAATAGCAGCGGTGCGAACTACTAACGTTTTCCCTCCGCACTCTCTCTTTGCTTCTCATATACACACAGGAACAATCACACTGTGACATGCAGTGAATGCTCAGCTGTAATTCATCAACTAAATATTTTGACCTTTGGTGGCTTTTTTAATGATGATGCAAAGGCTTCCAAGTATTTACCATATTTACTGATGTGCATGTTTGTTGTGTTTCATTGTACAAATCATAAAGCTTTTCTTTTTCTAAGTCCACAAGAAGTATATTCAAAGTATCTTTATAATTACTGGTATTAGAATATTTGCAACTGAATCAAAGAAAATCTGTAGAAAAAATTAATTAGTCATTCTCAACTTTTTGTGTAAAGAGAATTATAACAATGTTGCTATTTTTCTTCTTCTTCTTCTCTCTTCCCTTGTGTGTTCAGGTATGCGGGTGTGCTACTTGGTATCACAAACACGTTTGGGACCATTCCAGGAGTGCTTGCGCCCATTGTAATGGGTCAGCTAACTAAAGATGTAAGCTGTTATTACATACTCTTTTAATGATGGTACTAAATAAATGCCTTGTGAGACTACACAAGCTTCTCGAAGTATGGAAGTTGATCTGGGGTCAGTTTATACTTGTTATATTGCATTAAATTGAACTGCATGAACTTATGAGACCTGACCTTACATCACTGTTCATAATCTGAGATGAATAAAAGTAAATAAACTCTTGTAAGCAAACCCTTTAGATCAAACATAATTTAAAGGTTTTGGCCCATGTTCTCTCTTTTGTAATAGCACTCTTTGATGGGATGGAGAAAGGTGTTCTATGTGTCAGCAGGGGTGAGTGCCTTTGGAGCTCTTGTCTTCACACTGTTTGGCACTGGAAAGATCCAAAGCTGGGCAGTAAGAGAGGATGGGACAGACACACCTACAGAGGACTAGACATGTTGTGATGGCCAGTTCTATTCAGCTGAGCCGAAGCTACTCAGGATGCTATGTGGGCCTTTGTTCTTGTAGCCTGTTTAGAGCTGGTAAAGGCAAAAAGCTTTGTTATAGAGGGACTGTATGCTGCTTTGTGTGTCCCTTTTTATACAGTTAAAAAGGACACCTTCTGTACCAATGTGTACTCAAACTGTGACACTTTTTTTACAATAGCATGACAGTAATAATGGCAACAAAAGATGTCTTATATGTTTGATATATTTTTTAACTTATTAGCAGTTTTTAATATTTGAATATACATAAAGACTCTCATATAAAATCAGTTTATATTTTGTCATGAAATTAAGTACTACAAATGTGGATATTATAACTGCTCAGGCCATCAAACTAAAATAAGCAGTGGACCAGTTCAATGGGTCTTATTTACCGAACATTCTCAGGATGAAATTTCTTCTTAAAACCCCTTTACGCAGGTTTCATGAAGATTCTGAGATTCACCACAGTTTTCTTATTTGGGATTTGATAAATTTACAAGGATGATGGAGTCCATCGTTATAAGGGCATTACTCTTTTCTGTGGTTTAAAAACACATCAGGAATCTGACCTAAATGTTTTGTTAGCACTTTTCTCATGAACAAATTTCAGAAAATTCTTAGGAAGATATTGGTGTATGAGGTTCCATGTTTAAGGAATTTGCACATAGAAATGTTGGGATTATTTTGTTGACTGTGTGCTAAAGTTTAAATGATTCTTAAATGTAAAGTGTCCTTGGGTTTGTGAAAGGCGCTATATAAGTATAACTTAATAATAATAATAATAATAATATCATGTTCAGCAATATGGTATACATATTAAAACTTGTCCTTTAGTGTAGGTAGTGAAGAATTATCTGAATTGCCATACACCTTTTAGCAGATAAACTCCTGCATTTTAATGTTCATTGTTTTGAGTAATGGTTTAAATTTTGATAAGTGATATGCAATAATAGTATGTCACAATATAGGGGGAGTCGTCCGGCCTTGTGACCGGAAGATCGCCCGTTCCACGATTCCGTAGCAGAGCATGACTGAAGTGCAAAGCAAAGCACCTAACCTCTAACTGCTCCCTAGCTGCCATGGATAGTGCTGCTCACCTGCTTCAGGCACATGTGCTCACTGCCACCTAATTTGTGTGTATGTGTGTTTCACTGCATGGATGTGTTAAATTAGATGTGATTGCAAACAACGGAATTTGACCTTAGCATTTAACTCATCCCCGCAGTGAAACACACACACACTAGTGAACACACTAGGCTGTGAACGTGTGCCTGAAGTGGTAGGCAGACCTATCCATGGCACCCAGAGAGCAGTTGGGTGTCAGGTGCCTTGCTCAAGGGCACTTCAGTCATGACCTGCACAGGGATCGAACTGGCAACCTTACGGTCACAAGACCAGATCACTAACCAGCAGGCCAGCGCTACCCCAAAAGTTAGAATTGTGCCGAAACCAGGGAGGGAGGTAAATGTCAAATGTCTGGGAGGGAGGTCAAGCACAAACACAATGGTCAAGGATTGTACACTTTCACTTATGTGTAAAATGGATTTCATCTTAACTAAATACCATTAAACGGGAATGACCCTCACCAGACTTTTTAAAAACCGCACTTTTGTACTATGACTTTAAATCTGTTTTCTTATGTTGTTGTTGAACTGCAAGAGGTTCTTCTGCTAATCCTCCTTTTTCATCAAGCTCAGGGAAATTTTCTTAGCTCATTAAGGGATATCATTTTATGCATTCTTACAGTAATTACAGTGTTAAAAAAATGTATGCCTGGAGAAACCATGCCAAATGTTAAATGTCTCATTTAAAACATTTTTATTTTAAAAAAATACTCAGAATAAAAGTGTGAATTTATTGAAGAGTATGTCATTTATCACATTGATGAAACAGTGTTTAAAAGTTTGCTTTTAATCTGCCGGATATTTTTTATGATTTTGAAAAACTGGTAAAATCGGCATATTTTTATTCTTTGTCAACCAGTACAGATTCACTTTGTTTCACCATTTTATTTACGTATCTGCCTTGGTTTTGCATCTTCTTTTGTTTAATGTCAATACTGATTTTGACACATTTCTATATTCAACATCAACAAGTAGGTTTGTTATTACAACAAAAATTAAATTATTAGATGCAGTCAGTTTAAATAACTTAAATAGCTGTAATAGTAAATTCTAAATAAGCTTCCAGAGTAGACTTTGACTTTAACTGACATGAGGACATATTTAAATCAGAATGTTTGTTGCAGTGGTTTGACAGAAGACATGATGAGACTGATGGTTACAGATAACAGTTGGAGGTAGAGTTGTCAAAATACCATCATTTTGATTTCAGTACTGTTACCATGTGTAGGATCATGACACTCAATAGTCTGGCTATAAACACTCATTGGCTTTAATGCCAAATGTTTACTTGATAGAAGACACATTTTTACAGCTTAACACGTCTGTTCCTTTCTTAAAGTTAATCTGTAATCCATAAATTTTCAGCTGTCATGAAAATACAGTAAAATAGTGAAACTAATTTTTAAAGTACTGAAAGTTGAGAGTACAGAACTGATTGCTAAATGTATGTGATTTTTTTCCTGATCTTTTGATACGTGGTGCAATTCTAATTGAAACTCTTATCAGCCTGTTTCAGCCTTCAGTCTGACTAAGAGAGACATTCTGTTAGTCAGTTGTGCCAGTATGTTAATGGAGACATACGGTTTAAGACCAATTTTAAATATATTATAAATACTGCCATTCTTTATTATTTATCGGACTAAGTTTTGCTCTGGAATTTGTGAATCTTAACCATTTCATTTTTATTAACCATTACATTTTTAATTCTGATTAGATCTAAGAACAGTTTACACTTTTTGATATTCCCCTTGCCTTTTAACATTATTTTAACATTTTGGGGTTTTTATATAATTAGTGAAATGTAAATAATTTTATAATGTCATACAACAGAATGAGAATAGAAGCTGCATGACGTTTTGTTAAACTTGTTGTTCTAGTCATAACCCAGTGAAACAGGAATAAACAATAGAGTGATGCAGTTGATGAAATGAGTCTTGATCTTGTCGTATTTACATACCATAGACTGCAAATCTGTTAAAAAATAGATTAAAAACATGTTAACAAATGTTATATTCAATGATCTTGACACAGCAATACTAACTAAAGCACACAAAAGCATAAAAATTATTATTGGTTTGTAATAAAACAATGCAGTTAATAAAAAGTCCAGAAATGTTGTTTTCTTGATACCACAACAAAATAGTGATAACAGTACAGAAAAGCATTCTCATCTCCAATTTGAACTTCTGTTTTAGAACAAAAACTGGTACTATCAACACAGGACCTTGAACTTCCCTGTGAGTTTATCAGACTTGATTATAAACACAGCACTATTGTCAAATCAGCCAGCAGAGGGCGTGTGGCTGAAAAAGAGCTCTTAAACACTTAGTTTAATTAGATTATGGTCCATTAATACACAACTTTAAACTGTTGTTCAGACACTGCATACAATTCTCCTCAAATCTTGATTTAGTTTGACATATCAGAAACACTTTAAACGAACATACACTTGAACATGAACACGTTACCTCCGTGGAGCAACAATAAGCTTACTGACGTCACACCACCAGACCGGCCTGGGCTAATGACCCGGATGTGAATTCTGCTGAGGACGCACGTGTTTTAACCCTAGACTGTTTGAACGTGCTTTAATGCTGAATGTAAACCATAACTAAACGAAGATAAGCATACATTTAAAACGTCACGTATCCGTCCAGCAAATGCATTAAATGGACAAGTAGTGAACTTTTATTTCTATTACTAATAAACACATTTAAAAAATATTTTTTATTGATTCATTTACGTTTCCCCTAACAAAATGAAGTTTTAATGAAAGGGCATTTAATTTGCACTGTTTCAGTGACAAGCTTCATGTGACCATTTGGTTCTTAAAATTATGTGGATCACAAGCTGTGTCTTTCTTGCCTGTATGTGTGTTATTTGGCTCAAATCACGATAAAAAAATCTGGTAAAATTCTGAAAACTGATTAGCTTTACACTTTAATATTATATTTTATGCTCAGAGTAAAGTAGTATCCCCGTACCAAAATATGGTCATTTTACCTGGTTCAAGGTTTAGAAAAACAAAAATGTAAAGAAATTATTTAGGACATTTATCTGTTTGCACTTTTTGTTTAAATGTTTTCATTTACTTTCCATGTTTTTCCTTTTTTCTTTTTTTGTTCATCTTTGTGCACCAGTTATTATTTAAAAGACACGTCTATAAATAGAATAATAGAATAGAATAGAATGTCTTTATTGTCACGATACACATGTACAATTAGATTAAAGCCACTTCTTTCACAGTACAAACATGTACATAATATACACAACATAAATTAAACAGGAGAAAAAGGTGAATCTGCGGCTCTATATACAATTATTTTTAAAAATTGCTGTTATTTTTTGTTAAAAATTCTATAACAAAAACAATTTAGTTCTGTTGTTGTTGCATTTTATTATTTTCTTTGCTTAATTTTCCCCATTGAGTTGCCTTACAATCACTTTTTGTGAATATATTTTTGTTTTCCCATTTATTAAACAAAACCAGCAAAAACAAACAAAGAACACACACACAAGAGACATATTTCTTTCTTGTTTTATTTATGCTGTGTTTGTATTTATCATATTATTTATTACTTTACATATCTGCAGACAAAAAGCAATGAAAAAAAAACAAAGTTTGGTCTACACAGTTATAGTGATCTTAAAATTATTGGGATATTTCCAGCTTATTTGGCATTTGAGAAGTAATGACTCCACCTTTTAAAATGTTTCTTTTCAAATGGAAAAACCACCTGAAAGGGTCTTATTTGCATTCACATGTTCTCAGACAGACCCATAGAGAGCTCATACATGCAAGTGAGTGTAACTGACTTCAAATGTCACATCTCAATGCATAACTGAATTAGCAAATGGTGTTGATAGTAGGTGGGGGAGTTCACCTTAGGTGTTAGGGTAGGTGGGGGTTAAACTATCTCTCATTGCAACAGGCATTTCCATTGTATTTTATATCGTAGGTGGCTCATTGGTGGGGCTAAAATATTAGAATGTTTACATTACATTTTCTTAATTTACTGCTATTAGCAGACAGTACTTTTTATATTAAGCGTGTTCCATTTGTCCTATATTTTGAACACGTCCATGTCTGCAAGATCACACAAGTTCTTATGTTCCTGATACATACTGTCATAACATATATGTGTTATGAACATGAGTAAAATTAGTAGGAATTCACAAGCTCAACATGTCTGCCTGTTGTGTGAGTACTGGAAGGAAAGCAAAGGCTCTCTTCCTCTCCAACTGCATGACTCAACATTGAAACTCTGCCAGCCCTTGACACACACATCCAGCATGTCCTGGCACTTACCCCTGCTTTGCTAAATATCTGAAATCAAAAGCCTAATGTACCCTGACTAAATGAAGAGAATAGAAATGTATCTGTGGTAGCTTTCTGAATATCTACTGACTCACATTAGCTAGCTATTAGCCACTTGCCATTTAGCATTGCCAAGGCTGTGGGCATGCCTGTTTCTCAGTGTGGGTAAAACAGGCTAACAGGGGACAAAGGTTATTTGAGTACTGACGTCTTATAGCAACAGTGAAGGTGGGGCATGCTGAGTAATATGTGAGCAAAATTATGTGAGTGTGACATCCGCAGACTTTCTGATCTGATATGTATTGAAAAAGTAAATCCATGTCCAGCTTACTCACTTCACTGTGTAAGAATGAGAGAAATTGAGATTGAGATAGAGAACACTGCCATAGCAATACCGAGAGCCCAGTTTAAGGAATGATCCGGTTTATACCCTCCACTACTGTGGCAAATTCTTATCAGTATCAGCCATATGAGTGCCTGCTTTTTTCACCCTTTTCTTATCATGACTCACTGCCCTACTTCTTACGTGACACCACTGCAATACTGTCTGCTAATAATTCACAGAAAGTCAAGATATATAGAAGTTTTCTCAGCCCGGTGTTCATATGTGTTATCTTGTGTATATCAGAGGCTCAGGATGACCCCAGGAATTCATTAGCCTATAGATTAGCTTCCTTTTTTAACCAGAAACTACACTCGGCTTAAATTAGGGCTTAAGGAAGTAAGCTAATACTGTGAACCTTCCATCTCAAATCTGCAGACACTAGTCTGAACAGAAGCTTTCTTGTTTCATGACTGTAAAAGTATGGATGTTTTTTTCTCATGATTATGATCATTTGTGAAGCAGACTAAGTGAAATGTCTACTTAATGTAAAATGTGATTTCACTTGTGTATGGACTGTACGGTATTATGATTTGCTTTTCTCTAGGAAAGCCCAGGTCCACAGGTTATGTTTTGTGTTGCTGTTTCCATTCCCACCCAAATGTGTGCTGTATATGCTGAATACTGGAGAACTGAGTAAACCACCAGGATATGAGCAGATCTGGTTCTTCTGGTTGGGCAACAAGTCCTTTCTTCAACTGTATTTAATTCCAGTATGTCTCCTTATTTATTATATGAATGGACTCACCTGCCTTGTCATAGGAGGGGTCATTTAGAAGAACTTGTTTGCTCAGTTTACCTCTTGTTGTGTCATTACACATGCACATAATTTTCCAAAATGTACATTTTATGCCAACAGCTGGCATACTTTAGTTCTTCAATGAAGCCACTAGGATATTGTTCACACTTGTTTTGTATCAGATTTGAAATGACTGTAAATCAAAGCTATAATCCTGTCATTTTCTTGAATGGCTCATATATATTTTAGACTTTTTTAGTCTAAATGTAGTACCAACAAGGATGAACATGACCTGAAAGTTTGTCTTATTGGTTAAATATTATCTTTTTTTATCAACAATCTGATATTTGTAGTGAACTACAGTATATTTTCTATCTTCTCTGCCTATGCAGGAATCATTGCAGCTTTAACTGTGTCATTTGCTTAGGCCTGGGCATGTATGTGGGTGCAACACACTTCTAGGTTTGACTGAAAGTAACAGATGCTGGTTTAAGCATTTGTTACCTGACGAGAGAAAAAGGAAGTTGAGAGGAGGCTCAGAGGGATACCAGCAGCTTGAAATATGCCCCTATAAGAATGCTGGAGACCCCAAGGGCCCTAAGCCTACGACCACAAATATAAATGTTGCAGACTCTGTCACTTACATTTGAAACACTGATTAAGTACAAGCACTGATTGAGTTTAGTTCCCTGACTGAGTTCAACCATCTCCAGTGCCCTGCCTGTTGATTAAATCTAAATGTGAATAGATTAATAGATGGGTGGTGATCTATAGGAGACAGTACTGCTCAAATGTAGTGTTCAAATGTAAAAGTATCTTTTTAAACACAATGTGTGAGGATCAGTCTGTCTGCAAGCAGTTTCACAAATTCATCAGCTGGGGGAAGGAGTGTAAATCTGTGTTCTTTAGCCCAGCTTCCAAATTGAACTAGTGGATATTTACTTTAACATAAATTTCACAATAAATATTTGATGTCAGTCATAAGATAAGAATTTTATGAGCTACAGATGTCACAGTTAAAATTGCTTAGATATTTCCACAATGAAATGATAGGCCTGAATCATAATTATACTTGAAAATAATGAATTTGCTGTTTTTATATGGAAAATACACTAAATAATATAGACTACATAGCTTAATAATGCTACTTTTTGTGCAATGTGAAAAGGCCTACCTTACAGCATTGTGTAAAGTCAGACTATAATAAACAGATTTATCATGTAAGTTATCATAATTTTACTATATTATCTCCTACATCATTGCTTTAGCACTGTATTTGTGTATTGTCCTGTAGTAAACTATACTGTTGGTTTTCACATAAGGTGAAAGGTTAAGGTTGTTATAGGAGTCATGTTTATTACTGTAGGATTAACGTACTTCTCACAGTATTTATGCATGAGGTTAGTTTTGGAGATATCCAGACTTACTAGAAACTCTAAATACAGTTAAAGGGAAAGCCTAACAGTTCTAGGACGTCCGTCTATGTCAGATAAAACCTTCATGTTGCCTTGTCTCAGTAGCAGTGATGCTCGGCTAATGTTTGGAGATGCGTTTGTGTCGTATTCACACAAAGCCGACTTAATTCATTTGAAGTTCACTTGGTTCAGTCACAGAGCCCTCCAAACAACGTGATGACGTAATGTGACGAGGCGGGGATTTTTCTGTGAATTGAGTGTGATTTGCTTGTGGCTGATGGAGGAGGGAGGAGGAGAGGAAGAGGGGGGATGAAGCCCAGCAGTCACCTCCCTCTCGGAGTATAAAATCCGCAAGCAAGGCATTTTTCTTCCTCTTTCTGTTACCTGGCGTGTGGTGGAAGCTGCCGCGGAGTAATCGCGAAACCTTGGTAAGTGGCCTTACTTTATTTGTGCTACATCACTGCCAGCTGTTAGCTTGAATGTTTGGGAGTGTTTATAAGGTTATATGTTAACGTTTGTGATGTTTTAGCTGGTTTTTCGTGGTTCAATACCACGCGTTTTCTAAATTTGCCGAAATGAAAATGGTTTTTGTCTGATTTATTGTTTGAAGTGGCTCATGTCTTTAAAAGGAGTGAAATATGTACAGTTTTGGGGCCGTTTGGCCCGGAATGAGCCTCTTTATGAAGAATACAGATAGCCGGGAAAAGAACAAAGGCGTTCAGTCAGTCAGGTTCACCCTGGGCCTGTTTAGCCTTCAAAAGCTCCTCCTCTGAACAACTGCTCATAGTGTCTTTACGAACAGATGTCTCGCTTTCGGATGGATTCCTTTCAGACACTCTGGTATTTTACTGTAAGCTGATCTTACGTGGCCCTAAAACACGTGTCGCTTATGGGGTCCAGGCCGGCCTGTAGTTTAGGCCCAGTCGGGGATTAAGACGCCTTTTCTATTTGTTTCGTTGACCAGCTGCCCGCCAACTCTCACTTCCCATGTTAATCAGTTCAAACTTGCATTTTAAACAGAAACGTAATAATGGGAAAGGAAAAGGTCCACATTAACATTGTGGTTATCGGCCACGTCGACTCTGGAAAGTCAACCACCACTGGTCATCTGATCTACAAATGCGGAGGCATCGACAAGAGAACCATCGAGAAGTTTGAGAAGGAAGCCGCCGAGGTGAGTAGCTTTTTAAATACGTATATTTTCACAAAACCGTACATCCCGAATCCGCACTTTCTGTGACTCATTTGAGCCAAGATGGCGGCGCAAGCACGCGTTGGCCGGCTGGGTGTGAATGGGGCGTGGCCTGCGCAGACTCGCTGCAAGAGCTGTAGTGACTCCCATTGACCTGTAGCTATTAGATGAAGCATTTATCAGTAAATACTTTATAGAATTTAATTTTCTTTTGTAATAAAATTGTTTTTTTAAAGTTTAATACATTATTTTTCCACTGTATGGCACTTAATTTAGCCTCATCATCTGGTTTCAGATGGGTAAGGGCTCCTTCAAGTACGCCTGGGTGCTGGACAAACTGAAGGCCGAGCGTGAGCGTGGTATCACCATTGACATTGCTCTCTGGAAGTTTGAGACCAGCAAGTACTACATCACCATCATCGATGCCCCTGGACACAGAGACTTCATCAAGAACATGATCACTGGTACTTCACAGGTGGGTGTATTAAATACTAGATGTTCACCAAGATGAGCTGTACTGTGCTCATTAGCTTAATTTTAACATTTCTGCTCTTTACAGGCTGACTGTGCTGTGCTGATTGTTGCTGGTGGTGTTGGTGAGTTTGAGGCTGGTATCTCTAAGAATGGACAGACCCGTGAACACGCCCTCCTGGCTTTCACCCTGGGAGTGAAGCAGCTTATCGTTGGAGTCAACAAGATGGATTCCACCGAGCCCCCATACAGCCAGACCCGTTTTGAGGAGATCACAAAGGAAGTCAGTGCTTACATCAAGAAGATTGGCTACAACCCCGCCACCGTTGCTTTTGTTCCAATTTCTGGATGGCATGGAGACAACATGCTGGAGCCCAGCTCAAACGTGAGTTTTTGATGCAGTTGTTGACCACTTATTCTTTCATTGCAGTTCAAGGTAATTTAGTGAACTTGTGTTCTGTCCTTTCTAGATGGGCTGGTTCAAGGGATGGAAAATTGAGCGCAAGGAGGGTAATGCTAGCGGAACTACTCTTCTGGAGGCTCTGGACGCCATCCTTCCCCCATCCCGCCCAACTGACAAGCCCCTCCGTCTGCCTCTGCAGGACGTCTACAAGATTGGAGGTTTGTGCTCATTCAATATTTTTGCTACTTTCCCAATTCTTTGTTCCTACCTCACCGTGTTGCTGATTTTCTTCAGGTATTGGAACTGTGCCTGTGGGTCGTGTGGAGACTGGTGTCCTCAAGCCTGGCATGGTTGTGACCTTTGCTCCAGTCAATGTGACTACTGAGGTAAAGTCTGTGGAGATGCACCACGAGTCCCTCCCTGAGGCTACACCTGGTGACAACGTTGGCTTCAATGTGAAGAACGTGTCTGTGAAGGACATCCGCCGTGGTAATGTGGCTGGAGACAGCAAGAATGACCCACCTATGGAGGCTGGCAGCTTCAATGCTCAGGTAAGCCACCTCAATTTCCCTCCCCAGTTAACAATTGTGTGAAGCTAACTTCCAGAACTGACCTAAATGTTCCTTTGTTTCTACAGGTCATCATCCTGAACCACCCTGGTCAGATCTCTCAGGGCTATGCTCCAGTGCTGGATTGCCACACTGCTCACATTGCCTGCAAGTTTGCTGAGCTCAAGGAGAAGATTGACCGTCGTTCTGGCAAGAAGCTTGAGGACAACCCCAAGAGCCTGAAGTCTGGAGATGCTGCCATTGTAGAAATGATCCCTGGCAAGCCCATGTGTGTGGAGAGTTTCTCAACCTATCCTCCTCTTGGTAAGTTGTGTATATACATGCATTTGTTGGCTTTCTTTTTAAACAAGTCTGCATGGCTAAGGTGTTTCGTCTGGTTTCAGGTCGTTTTGCTGTGCGTGACATGAGGCAGACTGTAGCTGTTGGTGTCATCAAGAGTGTGGAAAAGAAGGCTGCCGGTGCTGGCAAGGTTACAAAGTCTGCACAGAAAGCTGCCAAGACCAAGTGAATCCTCATTCCAGCTGTTCCAAAGGTTGTGGCGTGCTCTGCCTTACCTCCTGGAATTTTTCTAAACCTGGGCACTCTACTCAAGGACTGGCTAATGCTGATTAAAACTCATCGGAAAAATTTTCGCAGGAAAGGAAATTCAGTATGGATAACTTGTGGCTTCACTATTGATTGACTGAGTGCCTCATTTTCAGTTGTTTAATTTGAGTTGAAATGGTTTAGAACTGCACCTGTTGTCACAGTTAAATTGGAAGGAAGCTGCTGAATAACTAATAAAGGTATTAAAAAATTGCAAGTTCTGTCTTGTCTACATAGAAACATGGGTTGTGGGGTGAACTGACTGGGGGGTGGAGGGGGAATATGCTTTGACCCTGTCATGCAGCTGGTGGAGCACATGCTGTTGCTGCTCTTGACTGCTGTAGAGGCTTGTTCTTTATGGCAGTGTGATGGCTTCTCTGTCCAATCACGATGCCCAGCCTTTCAAGTACCCACCAATTGTACCCTCTTCTCAGTATGTCTGTTTGGGCTCTTGCTGCCCCCACCTAAACTCACGGTATAAATATGGATGGTTGTGATCACTCGATCCTTTTTTCTCCAGATAGTTTTGGGGTCTCTGAGCAGTGCTTACGGACTTGGTAAGTATTGGTGGAAAAACGGCCTTTAATTTTGAACTCATTCAGGGGTGTTTTAGTACTTTCATAATAGCTTATAAAAGAATACTTGGATCGAGTAAGTTAAACTAGAAGCTGGAAGTAACTATCCCATTCCACCTTAAGTGTCGTGGACAGCAGTGAAGGTACCGGCTAGGCGCCTGACTAACGGCATTATTTAAGGTGGAATTTGAATTCGCTTCGTAGAACCTGTCGCCTATTGTACAGTCATGAATTTTATTTCGTACATTTTCATGTAAATGTTAAACAAGTGTGGGAAAGTTATTCTTTAGGCCTGGAAGAAGTTATTAGTGAGTACGTAATGAACCGTAAAAGTTACTGGCAGAGCTGAAACAACATGGCCGGTGTGTGGCTCCAGCGTTAATATGGAGGCTGTGGAGTGAGTGAACAGAGCTGGAGGGGAGGGGGAAGCTGGGCTGAGTCACAGCACCACACTTGATCAAGAACTTTCTAGGCCAACTTGGTCACAGCAAGTGCAAGTTAGTCATCTATTAAGTCTGCACACTTCCACTAATGCCCAGGTTTCTTCACAGTAACGCATCATGGGTAAGGAAAAAATCCATATCAACATTGTGGTTATTGGACATGTCGACTCCGGCAAGTCCACTACCACCGGCCACCTGATCTACAAGTGCGGAGGCATCGACAAGAGAACCATTGAGAAGTTTGAGAAAGAGGCAGCTGAGGTATGAGCTGCTGCCTGAGCTACTATTAATAAGATGTGGACTCATGTGAAAGGCATGCTGCTTGCTTTTTTGGGCGCGTCATTCCAGCGGCTTGTGTGAATGAGATTTTAGTGACCTCTGCTGTTCAGTCCTGTGTACTGCAAGTGCAAAATTAAAAAAGGAATAGAATTCAGAAAGAATATGTATAAACACAGTACAAAATATTGTAATACAATAAGTGGCAATTTAAATACAGCATGAGACTTACTACATATTTAATGATTGCAAATATGTCCCCTCATAAGATGGGTAAGGGCTCCTTCAAGTATGCCTGGGTGCTGGATAAGCTAAAGGCAGAGCGTGAGCGTGGTATCACCATTGATATCTCTCTCTGGAAATTTGAGACCAGCAAGTACTACATCACTATCATTGATGCCCCTGGACACAGAGACTTCATCAAGAACATGATCACTGGTACTTCACAGGTAGGTATATTATCAGCTGTCGCTCAGTTTTTTGCAGCTTGTGACTAGTTTTCACTTTTAGGAGTGTGTTAATATCTGGGCCTTCCTGCAACACTCTTTCAAACAGGCAGATTGTGCTGTGCTGATTGTTGCTGCTGGTGTTGGTGAGTTTGAAGCTGGTATCTCCAAGAATGGACAGACCCGTGAACACGCCCTCCTGGCTTTCACCCTGGGAGTGAAGCAGCTTATCGTTGGAGTCAACAAGATGGATTCCACCGAACCCCCATACAGCCAGAAGCGTTTTGAGGAGATCACAAAGGAAGTCAGTGCTTACATCAAGAAGATTGGCTACAACCCTGCCACTGTTGCCTTTGTCCCAATTTCTGGATGGCATGGAGACAACATGCTGGAGCCCAGCACAAATGTGAGCTTCAGATCATGTTTAAAGGGAAGGTTAAAGGATAAAAAATGATAGAAATATGAATTAAAGGCAGAATCAAGTATTCTACTAGGAACATGAAGAATGTATACATCTTTAAACATGTCTGCTCTTTGTAGATGACCTGGTTCAAGGGATGGAAGGTTGAGCGTAAAGAGGGTGGTTGCAATGGTACCACTCTTTTGGAAGCTCTTGACTCAATCCTGCCCCCCACCCGCCCAACTGACAAGCCACTGCGTCTGCCCCTGCAGGATGTCTACAAGATTGGAGGTAAAAGTATCCCTCCAATAGGCTACTGTGCTTTTATCTATGTAGTGTCGAAGACCATAGGTCAGTAATTGTTTTTATTTTTCTCAGGTATTGGAACTGTACCCGTGGGTCGTGTGGAGACTGGTGTACTCAAGCCTGGCATGGTTGTGACCTTTGCCCCAGTCAATGTGACCACTGAGGTAAAGTCTGTAGAGATGCACCACGAGTCTCTTGCTGAGGCTATGCCTGGAGACAATGTCGGCTTCAACGTGAAGAACGTGTCAGTAAAGGAAATCCGTCGTGGTAATGTGGCTGGAGACAGCAAGAATGATCCACCTATGGAGGCTGGCAACTTCACTGCTCAGGTACAGTGTGGTAGGCATGGCTGAATTTATTTTAGTGATCAAATCATTCTTTATTAACAAGTATTGGACACAATGCCCAATGTTTTTTTTACCCAATGTTCTCCCCAATGTGTTTTTTGGTAGCCAATCGACCCTCTCATTCGTTGACGCTCTCCATCACTCATAATGTCGCTGACCCTATGAGGGTGCAGACTAACACAGTCTCCTCCGATGCATGTAAAGTCAAGCCACCACCTCTTTTTCAGCTGCTGATACATCGCTACCAGGCGGTCAACGCACTTGGAGGAAAGTGCAGGATCTCCATTTCAGATGGATCACCTATCAGATGCCTAAGCCAGCCGACATTACTTTTAGCAATGCTGCGGAGACAGTGCTATCTTATCTGCCTGGAGAGAGCATGGCCAATTTTTGCTCTCTCAGGCCCCGGCTGCCGATCGGGATTATGATTATAGTGACAGCGCCTTAGTCCACTGAGCCACTCGGGGCCAATGCCATTATTTTTAAAACAATAGTCTACAGCAAAGGGAATAATGGAAAAGGACTGTATATGTACATTTATCTAGACTCACTATTTTAATTAGTAACATTTTACAGAAACTCAATAGACATTTTGTTAATGATCATGTAAGAGATTAGTGTGACTCATAAAACATCTTCACCTTCATCTTTTTACAGGTCATCATCTTGAACCACCCTGGTCAGATCTCTCAGGGCTATGCTCCAGTGCTGGATTGCCACACTGCTCACATTGCCTGCAAGTTTGCTGAGCTCAAGGAGAAGATTGACCGTCGTTCTGGCAAGAAGCTTGAGGACAACCCCAAGAACCTTAAGTCTGGAGATGCTGCCATCATTCTCATGGTCCCCGGGAAGCCCATGTGCGTGGAGAGCTTTTCACAGTATCCACCTCTTGGTAAGTTGTTTGAGTTAAAGCTGATCTGCGGTGTTGTCTAGGAGCTAGCTGGTACACAGTAAATCTGCCAGTGTTAAATCAACACTATTAGAGTTAAATTAACACTGAGAGTGTTACATTTTGACACCATCAGTGTTAATTTAACTCTAATAGTGTTGATTTAACACTGGTAGATTAACTGTGTATCAGCTGCCCTAAAACCCTTAAAAAGAACCCTAAATGTGGACTACTTCACCTCCTCTCTCATTACTACTTGCTTACCAATCTACTATAAAATGTAGTAATAGCTAATGAATAATTAGTAGTAATAAATATTATAATATGACTACAGTAATATTAAGTCTAATAATAGATATTGGTGTTATGAGTTGTATAATAAGCCTAGGCTTGAAGGACTTAACTGCTAATTTTGCTGCTTTGTTTCAGGTCGGTTTGCTGTGCGTGACATGAGGCAGACCGTTGCTGTTGGCGTCATCAAGGCTGTTGATAAGAAAGCTGCCACCGCTGGCAAGGTGACCAAGTCTGCCCAGAAGGCCGCCAAAAGCAAATGAACTCCCCCATCAGGCACACAACAAGGCATGCTCACAACGTCCTATTCTGCAATGTCTCAGAGCGTGAACTCACTTCTTAAGGACTGGTTAATGCTGATAAAAGCCCATCGCAAAAGCTTCCGCAGGAAAGGAGAAAATCATCTTTTTCTAAGTACCTTAGGATAAAATGATTGCAAAAATAAAAAATATATTATTAATTACAAATGACTACCATTATTGTTTCTGCTTGTGCCTCTGCCTTGATCACTGTTTTTGATGTGTCTGCACATTTAACTACCGGTACACATCTCTCTTATAATTTATTTCTGGGTTTTTGCCAATTTTTATCCCCTTCCCAATGTAGTGGTAGCCAATTAGCCCATCCCCTCCATTAGGCCTCTCCCCATCACTTTGCTATGTCCCTGACTTTAGGAGGGTGCAGGCAAGTACAAGCCTCCTCCGTTGCGTGTGATGCAGCCACCGCTTCTTTTTCGAACCACCGGAAGAGCCACAAGTCACTGGAGAGCCTAACGCGCTCACGCCATTGCAACGTGAAAGTGTTAGGGAGAGTGAGAGCGCCATCTACTCGCCCAGAGAGGGCACTGCCAATTTTTGCTCTCTTGGGCCCCGGCTGTTGATGGCAAACAGCATGACCGGGATTCCAACTCGCGATCCTCGTGTCATAGTGGTAGCGTCTTTGCCGGCTGAGCCACTCGGGGCCCCATTTAACTACACACCTTGAAGTAAAATCATTTTACACTTTAGCTTCTAATAGAACTTTTTACATGTGGAAGTCTATACCACTAGTGCTACTGTACTAATGCTAACTAAGCGTTACCACACTGCTGTTTATTCTGGTGAATAATAGTGTTCACAGATTGACGTCACTGAATTGTGCAAAGAGAAAATATGATGAAATTTGCTGCCCTTATTGCACAGTTAAGACCTGAAATTAACGTGTCCTGATGGGTGACATGCAATAACATGCATCCGATCGTTTTTATTATTTACCCTTCAGTTAATCAGGCAAGTCATTAAGAACAAGCTTCTTATTTACAATGGCAGCTTGGCAAAAGGAAAAGCCTTTTGAGACACACAACACAGCTATATACAACAAATCATCAAACAGAATAATAAGACAAAGCTCATGTGGATGTGAAAGGACATCAGTGAGTATCCATGTAAGAATTGCAGTTATCAGCTAAAAAAGCAAGAACAGAGTTCCTAAAAGCCAACTTTGGAATAAAATTGACCAATCTTGTTTTTTTTTGAAGCGAGTTCTAGTCCTTGGCTGCAGCTGACTGAAATGAGAACCAACCAGAAACAGAATTTGTTTTCCGGGCTCTCAGTGTAATTATCTGGGCAGAACAATTATAACTAGAGGACAGATACTGGATCATAAATGACCATTACGTACAGGATACATATTGGAATTAAATTGCTCAACCCATATTGGGAAGTTTTTGGGGCTGGCCTGGATTTTGCAACCAGTCTGCAAAAGGAATGATTCTGTTACCTGAAAGTGAAAGTGAAAGGTTTTTGGTGTAAAACTGCAACTGAAACATGACTCCATTTATGTTTCACAAAATCCATCCAAGTGTTTAGGAACTTAAATGGTCATTCAAGGCCTTCTGCTTCAGTGAAGTATACATTAGGAGATGTGGGGAAGAGTAGAAAAACAAAATGAGACAAAAGTGTGTTGACTTCATAAACCATTGAAACTAATTAAAGGTGATGTGAGGAGGATGGTTGGAGACCAAAGAATTTCTCCAAGGATTACAGCTGCAGATTTGCAGAAATCTCCATAACTAGACTATGCCTCCTACATTTGTCCCAGACTATTGGGTTCTGTGCCTAGATGGGCAAAAAATAAATGCTGGTCCTGGTAAATTTTAGGATACATTATCATGGACTACATTAAATACCAGCATTTTAAATGAAAACGTAACTGCTTTAAAGTTGGATCTTTCAGGACAATGATCCAAATGCACAAAATTTGATAAAATTGATTAAATTCACAATGGGAGATAGCAGGATGTATTAAATGGAAAAAAAAGTTTTGTCCAAAATGTTTTGACTAAATTTTAGACGGTTTACTTTAGCTTAGTGCTAATTAAGCACATGCTTTTTCATGATTTTTTAAAAAATTAACTTTACTAAAATGGCAATAAATATGCAGCTGACTGTAGAAGAATTCATCTCTAGAGATGCTGATTTAGATTCAACCAATTACATGACAAAACTAATATATTACACATGAACTAAAGCAAGAAACAACCAAAACTAAAGGAAATAAAAGAGAGATGGCTGTATTCCTAGATATAAAATTAGTATTAAAATATTTGCAGCTCTGGTTATCTGTTCAGCTCTGGTCCAAATAATTACAACATTATCATGATATTAGAATATGTTTATTTTTTCAGCAAAATCTGTTTTCTTTTTGTGACCAATATTTTGTAAATTTTTTACATGTAGAAGTTATAAACTTCACAATGGGTGTGTCGAATGGAGGAAGAAAAAACATCAAGGCTTGACTTAATTTACAAAAGTAAAGCAAATACAGGCTTAAATATTCTGCACATGTTCTGGAGCACATGTTGTAAGCATCCCTGTATCCTCAAGAATCCAAACATATGCCAGCCCCTATAGCTTAAATTAATGGAACTTTATTATCACTGTTTTTTTATTGGAAACAGTAATTCAACTTTTGGACAGCATTTGCAGGACTAAAATTGTCTCCATGCCATCTGAGGCAGTAAGAAGACTGACTTTTCTATATTGCACTTCCTTTTCTGTTTGATCTGATGATGTATTCTAATAATCTGATATGCTCAACTTTTCATGAGCTACTGTATATTGATGAACATTTAAACAAAATGTTTTGTTTGCATATGAAGTTGGTGTGTAAACAGCTAATATAAAGTAGAGCCAGTTTGCCTGAGGCTTTTAAAGGAAATGAGAAGTGAAACTAAAGGCACTGCGCCTGCTTTTCAGCTCCATTCACATTTTTATCCAGGAGGACGTCACCAGTTACGGTACTCAGGAAGACCTTTGTTTTCCCCGTAATGAAACTTTAGAGCTTTTTATAGCAGGGTGGAAACGTGGACTATCCGAGGTCTTCACCATTTCTGTTCTGCACACAGTAAACAGTACAGAGGCGGACACAGTCACTGCTAAAGTAAGCTCGGTGGTTTTGTCTTGAAGATGGCGAAAAACAATGTTGTGAAGAAATTAGTGGCTGTCAAAGATGAAGGTCCAGCCTCACCTAAAACAAAGAGGAAACAAGCAGCAGGTGAGCTGAGAGTGGAACTGTGACCATGGTAAAGTTAGTATTTGAGCATATCCACAGTTCTGGGAATTAATTCTTATGGTTTCCATGTAACTTAGACAATTTACTATAAATTCTATTTAGTGGATATAATTGATGGTATAAATTGCATTAAATGAACATGTTTTATCATCTTCTGTCATGTTAGAAGGTTTTCTTGTTTTCTAAATCGTATATATTTGTGGTTGAATTGAGTAACTTTTTAGATTGCGTAAGTTACTGTTTCCATTTAACAGGCACAAATATTTGTGCCTGTATTGTATTTTGGACCATCAGGAATGAGGTCTATGCCCAAAGTAGATTTGTCATACAGGTTTGTGCCATAATGATAGAACTGCAATGGTTTTAATAAACCAGTAAGTTTATGCACAATGGAAACCATGTAACTAACAGAATCTAAAGCACCAACTTGATTCTGTAATTGCCCTCAAGTGTTATTTAAAACAATCCAATCTGTTACAAATCCATCTAGCAATGTTTTGAAAAATGTATCAGAGGCTACCTGCAATGAGTTTTTACATTATTTTATAGACAAGGTGGCCTCTGTTAGACAGAGCATTGGTACTGTAGCTGTTGTTTTTGACATGTGTCCCTCTACTGTCATCTCTGCGATGTTTGATAGGTTTGAGCCAGTGTCTCTATACCTGCTGTCTGAGTTGGTTTAGGGACCTACCAGCTGTCCACTAGATATAATTCTGTCTAGGGTGCTAAAACAGGTCTTTAATACAGTGGGACCAAGCCTCCTTTAATTTATTAATAGCTGCCTCAGTTCAGGGTATGTTCCAACTGTGTTCAAACATGCTGTGGTCAAATCTCTTCTGAAAAAACCCAATCTTGACCTGATAGTGCTGTCAAACTTCAGACCCGTGTCCCATTTACCATTCCTGTCAAAGGTTTTGGAAAGAGTGTTACTCCAACAGTTACAGTCATTTTTGGAAAATAATCACATTTTCAAGAAATTTCAATCTGGTTTTAAAACATGCCACAGCACTGAATCTTGATGCTAAGAGACCTGTGCTGTTAGTAATGTTGGACCTTACTGCAACGTTTGATACCATGGACCACTCTATTCTCCTGGCACATCTGGCTCAGCATGTGGGCCTCCAAGGATGTGTACTACAGTTTTTCAGATCATATCTTACAGACAGAACTTTTTCTGTGATGATCGATAACCTCTCCTCCTTGTCAGTCTCTTTGACCTCTGGTGTCCCAAAGGGGTCCATCTTGGACCCAATTCTGTTTAGTTTGTACCATTGGGGGCACTAATTCAAAAGCACAATATTTCATTCCATTTGTATGCAGATGATTTACAAATATATTTGCGCGTTTTGCCGAACCCTTTAGATGCCATAGAGTCCGTTCATAGATGTCTGAACGATATTAAACTATGGCTGTCTCAGAATTTTATAAGGTATGGTTTATTGTCATTGCAACAAGTACAACGAAATTGCATAAGATTGAAAATAACAGCATTAACATTGGGAAAAATGGGAGATAAAAAAACATCCTCTCAGATTGTCCCATTGTAATTGGGGCAGTTTGAGAAGTGAAAAAACACCTTTTTGCATAAGCACAAATACACACAGACATAGCCAAGTCATTGTGAGGGAGGATGGGGGGGTGGGTAAGTAGATAGAGAAAGTCCAGCTCCAGCATTGGCCATCCGGGGCCTTTCGGCACAGCAGCCATTACAGCGCTTCCACAGACCCGTGTGCTCTTGCATGGGGATGGAGCATGTGAAAGGCATTTTGGTGAGGTTGGAGATATGGCTGCAGTCAAAATAGCTGCCGAGGTAGGGAGCCGAAAAGAGAGATCAGACACAAATTTTCTGCAAATAACCCCAAAATTTACGGTGGTTACTTTAAAGTCATTCATTAGTCCCTCAAGAATCCAAACCTTTGCAGAGCTGAGACTTTTCCTCCAAGCTGTTATCCAAATCAAAGTTTATACAGTCTGAGAGCCATCAGCTCTGCCCATCGTATAATCCTCAGGCAGCTTCTGGGAGCTCAGACAGCTGGCCTGACTTCTTTAATTTCTGATACCAGGGCATTCCTATTCCAATCTGAAGAGTACCCCAGTCCATGTTCCGAATAACGTCCTCTTCTGCACTCTCCAGAGAGAGTGCAGCCAGGCATATGATTTAATTCCATAATTTGTTCTTCAGGACAGTGCTATGAGAAGCTCTGAGTAGAATGAGAGCAAGATAGAATGTATTCTGTTTGGCGCATCTCACCTGCTGGATACAGTTACACCCAGTCTTGGTGTTTTATCCCCCCAATGTAGTTAGGTGGTTAAAAATCTTGGGGTAAAGTTGGACTCAAGTCTGAAATTTGACCTACATGTGAATGCTGTTGTGAAAGCAAGCTTCTTTCAGCTTCGCCTCCTTGCCAAGGTGAAACCCTTCCTGAACCGTAGTGACCTCGAAAGAGCAATCCATGCCTTTGTTAGCTCATGCCTGGATTACTGCAGTGCACTGTACATTGGACTAAGCCAATCATCGCTCCACCGCTTACAACTGGTTCAGAATGCAGCTGCCTGGGTCCACCGGTTTTACACCGGTTCTTAACTCCCTTCACTGGCTCCCAGTACAGTTTAGGATTCGGTTTAAAATCCTGATTTTTCTTTTCTGTGCAGTCCATGGCCTCGCACCTCCTTATATATGTGAAATTCTGAGGTTTCATCAGCCTGGCAGAGCTCTCCGTTCTGCGGGACAATATCTGCTAGAGGTTCCACATCTAGGCATAAACAGTGGGGAGATAGATCTTTTGCGGTTGCAGGTCCTAAATTGTGGAATACCTTGCCCACTGATTTACAGACTATCACTGACCTGCCCCTATTTAAAGCCAAACTCAATAGAATGGCTTTTAACATCTAAATGCCCGCAAATTGTGTTTTTACAAACTGCATAAACGCTACATTTATTTATCAATTGTTTATTGATTTTTTGATCATCTGTGTACAGCACTTTGGTCGACTTTGGATGTTGTAAGGTGTTATATAAATAAATGTTGATTGATTGATTCTTGACCAGTTTTCGAGAAAAAAAATACCCGTTCAAGTGTGTCAGTTGTTTCTATCTAACGTACACTTCTCAAAAAATAAAAGGAACACTTAAACAACACATCCTAGGTCTGAATAAATGAAATAGTCTCATTGAATACTTTGTTCTGTACAAAGCTGAATGTGCTGACAACAAAATCTCACAAAAATCATCAATCAAATTTATTAACCAACGGAGGATATTTTTATATATCAATATATTTACATATGTTGTGGCGCTACTGGTTCATTGGCTAGTGGACACGTGGAGTAGTGGCTATTCAGGTGCCACTCCTGGTAAGAGAGACGTCCACTGTAAATACTATGTGGACACAGGCAGCAGTGTTGTTGTGTCCGTGGAGCGGCTTTGTGTGTGTGAGTCAACCCAGCAGGCCACCAACGTCAATTCATGATTTGCAGCTGATGTCACCAATGAAGCTGCTGCCATAGTTGGTACCTACTC
>BRDA01083340.1:0-21092 GCA_036984385.1 Crenuchus spilurus | reverse complement strand
TCATACATTGTGATTTCCGGATTATTTCTTTTAGATTATGTCTCTCACAGTGGACATGCACCTAAGATGAACATTTCAGACCCCTCCATGATTTCTAAGTGGTAGAACTTGCAAATTTGCAGGATGTTTAATTACTTATTTTCCTCACTGTATATCATATATCAGACAAACACAGTGATATTTGAGAAGTGAAATGAAGTTTATAGGATTTACAGAAAGTGTGAAATAATTATTTAAACAAAATTAGGCAGGTGCATAAATTTGGGCACCTTTCTCGTTTTTTTTATTTGAATAATGTGAACACTAATTATTGGAGCACAAAATTGGCTTTGTAAGCTTACTGATCCTTGACCTACATACACAGGTGAATCCAATTATGAGAAAGGGTTAAGGTGGCACAAAGGTTTTCTTCTCTTTGCATCTTCTCTGAAGAGTGGCAACATGGGAGCCTCAAAACAACTCTCAAATGACCTGAAAACAAAGATTGGTTTAGGGGAATAATACAAAAAGCTATCTCAGAGATTTCAGCTGTCCGGTTCCACTGTGAGGAACATAGTGAGGAAATTGAGACCACCGGCACAGTTCTAGTTAAGGCCCGAAGTGGCATTCCAAGAAAAATCTCAGATAGGCAGAGGTGAAGGATGGTGAGAACAGTAATAGTCAACCCACAGACCAGCTCCAAAGACATACAACATCATCTTGCTGCAGATGGTGTCACTGTGCATTGTTCAACTATTCAGTGCACTTTTCCACAAGGAGAGGCTGCACACATGCCACAAACAGTCACTTGAGTTATGCTAAAGCACATTTGGACAAGCCAGCTTCATTTTGGAATAAGGTTCTGTGGACTGATAGGGGCGGTATGCATGGCGGAAAAAGAACACAGCATTCCAAGACAAACACTTGCTACCCACAGTCAGATTTGGTGGTGGTTGCGTCATGCTGTAGGGCTGTGTGGCTGGTGCAGGTACTGGGAATCTGTTAAAGTTGAGAGTTGCATGGATTCCAGTCAATATCAGCAGATTCTTGAGAACAGTGTTCAAGAATCAGTGACAAAGTTGAAGTTGTGCTGGGGCTGGATACTTCAACAAGACGACCCTAAACACTGCTCAAAATCTACTAAGGCATTCATGCAGAGGAACAAGTACAAGGTTCTGCTGTCCATGCTCCATCATACCATCAACCAGAATCCAGACTGTCATTGGAAACTACTGTATAGGAAGCGTTTAATGGCTGTTATTTCTGCAAAAGGAGGACCTACTAAATACTGATGTAATTTTTCTGTTGGGGTGCCCAAATTTATGCACCTGCCTAACTTTGTTTAAATAATTATTGCACACTTTCTGTAAATCCTATAAACTTCATTTCACTTCTCAAATATCACTGTGTTCATCTGCTATATGAGATATTTAACTGAAATTGCTGATCTGAACAACCAATGATTTATAAAGAAAAATCATCAGAGGTGCACAAACTTTTTCATACCACTGTACACTTTCATTACTACTTAAAGTTGTGACTTTTGAAAGTTTTGAATCTTCTTTTCTGAAAGAATTTAACTGTTTTCAATGAGCTCACATATGATCAATATATTACATCAGGCTTCTGTCATTACCATCAATAACTAACTTTTAATGGTATATTTATTTCCAGAGTGTCAGGCCACCCTAGGTCCACTGCCTCCTTTTGTAGGTCGCAAGGGTCCCGGGAAACAGAGCTCTATGGCCTTCTACAGACAAGACCCGCACGACCCTGCAGACCAGACTGAACATCAGACTGGCATTATCCGAGGCAGCCTTCCTCTGCAGCTCAGAGGTAACATCCAAGTGAATTTTCAGAGATATTTCAACATATTTCTAAAGGCACCCCTACAATATCATACTATATTTTTTTCCTAAATGATTCTTGTTTTGGATTTACAGTTCTAGATAAAATTGATACAGACATGTTCTGCATTATGAGGCAACTATTTAAAAATTCTCTTTTGTGTCTTTTACAAACAGTTCTTTAAAGGACATAGTATTGAAAATGGAAAATATTGAGCCAACAGTGGTGCTCATCTTGCATCATTCCAAAGAACCCTTGCTGACACTCTTAAAAACAAGAGTTTAGTCTTTTAAGAATATTTGAACAGAAAGTCCGAAAAAAAACCTTAAAATTAAGATAAGTAGATTACCAGTTTAAGATAACTAACAGTCTGGTTTATTTTTTAAGGATTTTCTACATTGGATGAACCTGCATGCCTGAATCTTTGGGGTTTTATATGGCAACTACATGGAATAATGCAAACATAATGATTGATTTTGTAATAGAACCTTTATAATAGAACTAAATTAACAGATGTCTTACCTAATGGCAATGGTCAAGTCTTGAACTGCACCTTGAACCTTTTGAGCTTCTAGTACAGCTCGGCTTGACCTACTATCCTTCAAGACAAGCACTAATTTAAAATCAAGTGGGTCAGAAACATTTATAATGTGGAGAGCACACTTGTGGGGGGGGCTTGTCATCCACCAGAAAATGTTAATGAAGTAGATACCATTTCCTTTTTAACAGGTTGTTAAACATCTATTTTTACCTGCATAAGTAAACACTTGATTCAATAACTATTTTAGAAAATATTTTGCTTATTCTTTATATAATTTTATTTGTAACACAACATGCCATTGTGCCAAGCAATGGTGGCACTCAACTGAATGTTTAAAAATAAGAATATTAATAATTTTACCCAGTGAATAGGTGCAATTTTGATAACCACCAACAGTGAATTTAGGGGGGCACTTTACTTTTTTCTGATTTAGTGACGTGGCTTGCTCGTAACAAAAAAAAAAAAAGACATGGCATCATTCATCCTTCATAACACTAAATTACACTGTGCCAAGCAATGAGACACAAAAAATAACTTTTTTTTGTCAACCTGCATGTAATTATGAAAACAAAATAAGTTTACAGGTTCATTCCTACCATGGTGCCACCACAATTTATTCCCCTTCATAACTTTTACCTCCCTTTCACAATCCATTTGGAATAACATCCATCTCCCATTGTTTTCGTTCCCACTATTCCTTCCTCATACACTTATTTTCCCAATTTTACTTCTATAAATGAAAGTTAAAAGTAAACAGGCCTATCATTTTAATACTGGCTAAAATAAAATAAACTTCAGTTTAAACATGCTGTAAATTATATCTATTCTTTCATGAACTTTACACAACTGACTGGAATGCACTCAGAATAAATAGTGATTTCAGTTTACATTTTAGATTTCATTCACAAGTGCCCTTCATCACTCACCTCAGCATCAGCACTCTCTCCACTGTCCCTACATGCTGACCTGCCTCTGAATCACTGACTCTATCTCACTCTCAGTATCAGGCTCCGACGTTAAGAGAGATGGAGATTGATTAAGAATTGTTTTTTATTGCCACCTGAAATAAGCCAGAGTGGACATGGCCTCATTATTGGCACTACAATAAGGTTTAACTGTTGACAACACTCAATAATAGATTGGATGTCATCACTGAATATGGGTGAAATGATAGCTAACGTTAGGCTAGCTGACGACCTAACATTAACTAGCTAACTGCACTAACTTGATATGTTGGGGAAAAAACTGTCCTGTGGGGAAATTCTGACTTACCTTCTTCTTATTTGTAAAGAATCTCCTAATGTCCTTTGTGTCTGGGGAGGGATGAGATTTTGTAAACAATGAATCGTCCAAGAATACCAATACTACCCTACTGTTAATTAAAGTAAAGTAGCTTCTTCCTTGTTTCATTGTTTAGTTCAGCAGTCATTTAACATGGCCTAGGGCTAATTTTGAGGCAGTGTAAAAAAGAATAAGGTTTTAGCAAAAGCTAGACATTGTGAGACGTCAATGGGACTGACCAACAGCCTGTACTGACCATTCACATGTGCTGCATGCAGTACGATAACCAGGAAAACCCGGAGTGGACTTTTAGTGGTATGAGTATTCTCCTATCAATCAAATGGAGTGGATTCTTTCTCAAAGCATTATAAACAGCGCTGGGTGAACTAATATTTTATGGTAAATGTGAAGGGGTCTAAGCAAATTTTTTTAATGTGAGGGATACACAGAAAAATTACCGCGACGTCTATGTTTAAAACACTTATTGTAATGCATTGTGATGCTCTTATATTGTGTATAATTGTGTATCTTTCCTTCTTTCTAGGTATTAGTGATGGTTTAGTTCTAACAGTGTCTGAACTGAAGAGTAGTCTGGACTCTAATCTGTCTGTACTAGCTGAGATAAGTGTCTTAATGTAAACAAAACACTGTTATATGTCACTCTGGATAAGAGCACCTGCCAAACGCAAAAAAATGTAAACGATTTGCAATATAACAACACACTACTAACAATGTGCTTTTAGTTTTTTTTTTTATTCCAAACATTGTATTTTGAGGCTGCACAGCACTGAAAGGACTTAGTTTCATCTCACAACTCAGATTTGTGACACAAGAGGTTGTCCTTCACCAGGACAAAAACTGTGGTACCCGTCCTGTTTAGAACTTCTCCAACAATCAGTAAAGGATTTCAACCAAAACATTAAGCTTATTCTAAGAACATATGGCATGTTGTTTATTTGACACAATATCTTTTAATCAGCAGCTCAAAACAGGCAGAAATGAAAAACTTGAGTATAAACATGAAGTTTACAGCTTTCATATGAGTCCTCCCACTTCTAATCTAATCTAAGTAGAAAGTAATGAATCTCTGAGTGTAAAGGATAGATGTTTGATCCACTGGCAGGTCCAGGTTATTTAATTCATCAGAAAACTGGAATTCTTTAAAACATTATTTGACCTTCTGACCAATTATGAAGAAAGAAATTAAATAAGAAACTGCAGTTTTGTTCTCTATCATAGATGATATATTCAGAATTTGTTGCTCACATGTTGTTTAAGCAAACAAACACACGGGACATATGACTTTTTAACCCTTTATACATAACTATATAAACCCTTTACATTTTTAAAAGTCACTTAAAACTTAGAAATCTGCATAGTTTTTCTGGAGGTTCATGGAGGTACAGGGGGAAAAATGTATGTATCTGATTTTATGCATCAGGTTTTTCTTATTTATTTAAATCATTGATGGGCAGCAGTTTGTGCCACAGTGCCTGTGCACAGTCAATGAGTCAACCATGAACTCCTTTGTATACCAAAGTATTCTAGAGACAAATATGAGGCCATCTGTCCAGCAGCTAAAACTTGACAGAATTGAGTCATGCTACATGACAACGATCCCAAGCACACCAGCAAATCTACAACAGAATGGCTGAAAAGAAAAGAATCAAAGTGTCAAAGTCTGAACTTCAAATCAATTGAAATGCTTTATGGCTTCATTTTTGTTAAATAAATAATGACATTGTACAATTCATCTGAGGTTGTATTAAATAATTCAAAGAGGGTGTACTTAATTTTCCACATGTACAGTGGGGAAAAAAAGTATTTGTTCAGCCACTGATTGTGCAAGTTCTCCTACTTAGAAAGATGAGAGAGGTCTGTAATTTTCACCATAGGTTCACTTCAACTATGAGAGACAAATGAGAAAACAAATCCAGGAAATCACATTGTAGGATTTTTAAAGAATTTATTTGTAAATTGTGGTGGAAAATAAGTATTTGGTCAATAAACAACCAGCAAGAATCCTGGCTTTTACAGACCTGTTAGTTCTTCTTTGAGAAGCCCTCCTATTCTGCACTAATTACTTGTATTAATTGCACCTGTTTGAACTTGTTATGTCTATAAAAGGCAACTGTCAACACTCTCAATAAATCACACTCCAAAGAGTTTTCTAAGGGCAACAGGGACAAAATTTTAGACCTGCACAAGGCTGGGATGGGCTACAGGACAATAGGCAAGCAGCTTTGTGAGATGACAACTGTTGGCACAATTATTAGAAACTGGAAGAAACACAAGATGACTGTCTGGGGCTCCATGCAAGATCTCACTTCATGGGGTAAGAATGATTCTGAGAAAGGTCAGGAGTCAGCTCCGAACTATACAGGAGGACTTTATCAATGACCTGAAGAGAGCTGGGACCACAGTCTCAAAGAGAACCATTAGTAACACACTATGCCATCATGGTTCAAAATCATGCAGGGCATTCAAAGTCCCCCTGCTCATGCCAGCACATGTCCAGGCCCATTTCAAGTTCGCCAATGACCAGAGGAGGCATGGGAGAAAGGTCATGTGGTCAGATGAGACCAAAATAGAGCTTTTTGGTACTCAAGTCCACTCACCATGTTTGGAGGAAAAAGAATGCTGAGTTGCATCCCAGGAACAACATACTTACTGTTAAGCATGGGGGTGGAAACATCATGCTTTGGGGCTGTTTTTCTGCAAAGAGGACAGCACGACTGATCCGTGTTAAAGGAAGAATGAACGGGGTCATGTATAGTGAGATTGTAAGCCAAAACCTCCTTCCATCTGTAAGAGCATTGAACATGAAACATGGCTGGGCCTTCCAGCATGAAAATGATCCCAAATACACTGCTCGGGCAGTGAAGGAGTGGCTCCGTAAAGGATTTTTTTTCTCATGTGTCTCTCCCAGTTGAAGTGTACCTATGATGAAAATTACAGACCTCTCTCGTCTTTCTAAGTAGGAGAACTTGCACAATCAGTGGCTGACCAAATACTTTTTTCCCCACTGTATTTACTAATAAATAATTTGAAAATTTTTTATTTAATTATGACTCTGATGGTCTTAAAAACTCAACGATGTATCAAATATGATATACTTGGCTTCATAAGTTTAACAGGTTAAGATATATACACTGAGACCTTCATACAAATGAAGAGAAAATAAAAAATTAAGACTTAAGCCTGAAGGAAAGCACCTTTAAGGGATTTTAGACTTTTAGATTTTAGACAATTCCTTGTGCATCTTTGAAAATTCTTACACTTCTTAGATGAGCAGTTTGTAATATGACAGCCTCTACCACTCAGTTTAATCAAAGGATATGAAGTTACCCATGAAGGCAAGCTGCCAGTGAAAACAAGCTTCTTTAGCACATCAGAACAGTGACTGAGGCCAAATACAGTTAAGTGATTAAACACAGTGACTGATTCCACAACACAGCAGGGGCTGAGACACTGCAGTTGGAAAGTAATGTAATCTTTTCCTTGATTTCGTCATTCTTGATTCCACCAGCTTAACTCCTGTGCGTGTGTTTTCAGAGTGTGAGAAGGGCAGGGCACTGGGCACTTTAATAATGGGTCCTGCTGGAGAAATCATACGCCTGTCTCTCTGGGATGCCGTAACAGACACGGAGGACCACCCAGTTCTGGATGATGCCACCAGAGAACATGGTAATCAAGTCTCTACCTGACTTTTATGCTCAAATACCACATGAAGGATAGTGCCTTCTAAAACATTCTGAAATGAAGAGAGGAAAGTAGTAAAATTGTCACAAATTGTAGTTTGTTTCTGTAGGGCTGGTCACAGTTATTTAGCAGAAAGTTGAGGTCAAGCACAGTGATGCTGAAAGAGGTGAAGAGGTTGACTAGAAAAGAGAAAAAACAGTGGATGCTGTCAAAGAAAAAAAAGGAAGGAAACAAAACAGCCTGCATAATGTGAACATGTCTCTGTTTAAAGTTCTCAGGGTTCTGACGTCTGAGGGCATTCTGGAGCAGCCTTGGACGACAACATTGCTGGACGAACAGACTGCACATGCAGGTCAGTTTCCCAAATACAGTCCTAAAAAAGATGGCAGCATTTTATGAAGCCATGAAAACATTTTTTATTTTTTTTACCCAATTTTGTTCCCGTGTGTTTGGTAGCCAATTGACCTGCCAATTCATTAGGACTCTCCCTATCACTTGAAATGTCTCTGACTCTAGGAGGGCGCAGACTAACACAGGCCTCCTCCAATGCATGTGACTCAAGCTCCGCCTCTTTCCAACCTGCTGATGATACATCACCACCAGGCAGCCAAAGTGCTCGGAGGAAAGTGCAGGATCCCCAATTCTGATGGATCACCTTGCAGACGCCTGAGCCAGTCCATATTACATAGTAGTGCAGAGTGTATACAAATTTTGCTCTCTCAGGTCCCGTCTGAGACTAACTTCAAAAAGCTTGTAAATATCTCCTATTCTAGCGATCAAGTGTTTTTTGAGGTTGTTGAAGGACTAATATCATTTAGCGTTATCCCTATGCCTCAAAAATATGTGCTAAAGTTCTGGTTGAGGGATTGCCCCGAGTGGCTCAGCATCCTAAGACGCTGACACTATGACCAGAGGATCATGAGTTTGAATCCCAGTCATGCTTTTTGCCATCAACAGCCGGGACCCAAGAGAGCAAAAATTGGCAGTGCTCTTCCTGGGTGGGTAGATGGTGCTCTCTCTCTCTCTCTCTCCATATCACTCACATATTGCAATGTCCGCTGGCTCAGATGTCTACAGATTGGTCCATTCTAGAGCTGGGATCCTGCGCTTTCCTCTGAGCACTTTGGCTCCCCAGTGATGGTGTATCAGCGGTAGTTTGAAAAGAGGCAGTGGCTGTATCACACGCAACGGAGGAGATGTGTTCATGTCTTCACCCTTCTAGTGTCATGGACAGTGCAAAGTGATGGGGAGAGCCCCCTAGTGGATGGGATGGGTTAATTGGCTACTACCACATTGGAAAGGGGAGAAAATTGGCAAAAATTATTTAAAAAAAAAAAAAAAAAAACTTCTGTTTGAGAAGGAACAGCTGTACTAAAGCCTATAAATTCCTGCCGCTGCCAACATGTGCATGGTGGTTTTGTGGTTAGCATGTTCACCTCTCAGTCCCCATCTGGGTAAAGCTTCCATGTTCATGGGCAACCGTGGCCTGATGAGTAGGAGTGCTCGGAAGGTTGTCGGGCCGATCCTAAGGCAGGTCATGACTGAAGTGCTCTTGTGCAAGGCACCTAACCCCCAATGGCTTCCCGTTGCTTTGGGCATATGTTCTCACATGTGTGTATTCACTGCACGGATGGGTTAAATGCAAAGGTCAAATTCCATTGTGTGCAATCACATTGGCCAAGTTTAATCTAATCTAATCTAATCTAATCTAATCTAATCTAAGAAACTCAGCCAGCTACTTGTGGGAGACACAAAAACTGAACTGAAAGAAGTGACACTGTCCTACCTCATCCTTCTAGGATATAAGGTTGCATTTGTGGAGAGTCTTAGTGATGCAAAATTCATATAAACAAGGATGCACTGACTATGGAATTCTGGGAAAAGGGAATAGTTTTTGTATACAATCAATGTTAATGCTGATGTCCATATACAAATATACATATTCTGGAAGCCCATCTGTAATATTTATTTGTAGAGAGCTACGATTGCAGTAAAAGTAATAAACCTGAGAAATCCAGATACGAGTGCCAGGGACCAGAGTCGCCTAAATGATGAGCTCTTCTAGTGTACAATAAATATGTCATCAAATATCAGTTTATCCAGTCCAGTGTTGATAAAACATTTTCAAACAAGCAATAATAAATCAGTGAAGCAATCAGTGATGTTCACTCTAAAAAGCAGCATGGATGTTTGAACGGGAATGTGAAATGAAGTGTTGAACTGCCTACAAACTGCATTCTTTAAACTCCCTGTTCTGATGGTGCTGTAATCTACAGATGTGTCCGTAATTCCTCACTCCACTGCTCAGCGTTACTGTAGTTGTACAAATACACGCAGGTAAACTAATAGCATATTACACACATACACACGCTCCCCTCCCCCCTCAGCCCTGACTGCTCCACATCTGGTAGTGTTTTGCAGGAGTGAGGTATCCCGGCCGGAGAAACTCGATCCCCCCCCAGGCCAAAGCCTAATCCCAGCCCTGGAGTCTGTGTGACTGACAGAGGCTGTGTTTTCTCAAGCCGACCTCTGGAGCTGCTCTGTTTCCTTTATCCTGTCACTGGTCAGAAACCCAAACCCCCACCCAACCTACTCTCCCTTACCCTCCCAACCCCCCTCCGATATCTACCCACACTATCCTTCACCACTTCTCCGCTTTCCCTCCATAAAGCTGGGCCTCCTTAGAAAGAAACACTTTGTAAATAAAAATTCTTTAAGCAAATGGTTAACGTTGGCTGTAGCTATACCCTGGAAAGCAGCCTAGCTAAAGAGCTTATGTAGAAGACTTTGCTGAAATACTGCTTTATAATCCTTTGTTGTATGGTTTGGAGTGAAGATACATTAGCTCATATACCCTTTTACCAATTTGTGCCACTTGAGATTTGATAAGCCTGAAGGAAAACGTACAAATACAGTGTAACTAATATCACAGGGTAGAATAATCTTAGTCTCTAGTCAAGTCAAAGGACTGTTCAGTGAAAATAATGACACAAGCAGATGTACAAATGTATTAGATCAAAACACTTTGAATCTTCTGTTTCCTTTTTTATTTTTTATCCGATTTTTTCCTCAGTGTGTTTGGTAGCCAATTGACCCGTCCATTTGTTGACTCTCCCTATCACTTGTAATGTCTCTGACTCTAGGAGGGTGCAGACTAACACAGGCCTCCTCTGATGCATGTGAAGTCAAGCTTTGCCTCTTTTCCCACTGCTCCTTGGCAGCCAACATGCTTGGAGGAAAGCATAGGATCCTGATGGATCACCTGGCAGATGCCTTAGCCAGCCGACATTACTTAGTAGTGCTGGGGAGAGAGTGCCATCTTACCTGCCCAGAGAGAGCACAGCCAATTTTGTTTTCTGATGGCAAACAGCATGATTGGGATTCAAATTCATAACAGAACCTTAGTCCGCTGAGCCACTCAGGGCCCGAGTTTTGAATTTCCTATAAACATGATGTGGAAATTCTTACAACATCAAGTATACATCTAGCTATTCTTCTTTTCTGAGATCCTTTTATTTCAAACTTTAAACCATTAGGACAAAAAAGTAAGTAATAAGTGGATTAGTTGACAGTTACACTTTATCAATAAGGGTATATGAAAGCATTATTGACCAAAGGTTCTAAGTTCTAGTCAGCCATTTATCATATTTATGCTAAGCAATTCTTAGCCATTGAAGAGCAGCTAAGCTAATTCACTTGTATTTTGAGTTCAACAATATTCAACAATTCAACAATAAATGACTGACATAGTTGATAGTTTACTTCATCATCAGAGCAGATGGTTCTGGGAGTTAAAGTACTCTAAATCAAATTCCAGTCCTTGGAATTAGCAGAGGATGCTTTATGACTGGCTGTCTTGACCCTGACAACATGCTAACAAGTTTGTAACCAAAAATAGTTAGTGGTGTAGCAGAGGCGACACGTTGCTGTCTGGGGTGATTGGACTCTCAGAGATACATGACGTATGTTATAGATAGAGTACTTGTATACTGCACCAAAAGAAGAGTTTAGAAGAGTTCTGTGGTGTGGTTTGTTTAGTAGGTAGAGAATGACATGGTTTGATCAACCAGAAGAAATTTAAATGAAATGATGGAAATCATTGCTATACATAACTTTGCAGTTATACAATTACAGATTGTGCTTCATTTGTTTTTCTGGATCATTGTCAGTGCTGCAGTGACACAGATGTGGTGGTGGTGTGTTAGTGTGTTGCAATGATAAGAGTGGATCAGAGCCGCTGATGTTCTTAAACACCCCAGTGTTACTGCTGGAGTGAAAATAGTGCACTAACCACAAATATCCAGCAAAGAGCACCATGTGACTAGAGGACCAAAACAAACTGCATCAACAGATGAGCTGACTTTACATCTATAAAGTGGACCAATAAGGTGTGTGTGTAATAGAGGGCTATTATATGTCTGATCTACTCACACAAATGCAACACACTCTAACACACCACCACAACATTAGTGTCACTACAGTGCTGAGAAAGATTCTTCACCTAAATAGTACCTGCTGCAAAAGGAGGCTAATAGGGTATACAGAGAAACATATAGACTACAGTCTCTAATTGTAGAACTATAAAGTGCGCCTATATGGCTAATGAACAATGAGTGTACATAAGGTATGTGTACCTATTAAAGTGGCCAGTGAGTGTAGACAAATCTTATGAGTTCACAAGGGTGCCACTCATTAATAGGTTAATTAATAAATGAATTCAAAATAAATTGCACTGTTACATGAAAAGGATGATCAGTCCTATCCACAAAAGGACAATATGGCTGCAGGCTTTTGTACCAAACAAGGGAAGCACACCTTATTCTACTCATTTAATTAGTCTTAATCAGGCCGTTGATCTTGTGAGCTTCTGCTTAGCTTGAACAAAAACCTGCAGCCACATTGCCTCTTTAAGGATAAGATTAAAAAGTCCTGAAATAGACCTGACCCTAAGAGTTCATTTAGAGCGAGTATAATATTGCAGATCAGAATGCCTGGATTAAAACAGTGCAACAAGTGGCTCTGTGGACTAAGGTGCTGTCGCTATGATCTCAGGATTGTGAGATAAATTCTGATGATGTTGCGTGCAGCCCATCGGCAGCAAAATTGGCTGTTACCTCTCTAGGCAGGTGGCACTCTTTCCCCAGCACTACTATGTAATGTCGGCTGGCTCAAACATGTGCCAGACAATTCATCAGTACCAGGATATCCTGCGTTTTCCTATAAGCGCGTTGGCTGCCCGGCTGCGATGTATCAGCATCAGTTGGAAAAGAGGCGGAGCTTGACTTCACATACATGGGAGGAGGCCTGTGTTAGTCTGCAGCCTCCTGGAGTCAGGGACATTACAAGTGATAAGGAGAGTCAACGAATGGGTGGGTCAATTGGCTACCAAACACATTGGAGAGAAAATTAGAATTTTAAATGAAAAAAAAAACAAATTAAATAAAAAATTATAATACAAATAAAAAATTAAAAAAAAAATTTAATCTGGCAAATAAAAAATAGTGTGACATCAAAAAAAGTTAAATGTTGATTATAATTGAATTCACAAGTGTTATAGTTTATATTTATTACATATCAAGTGAAATTTTTTTAACCATTGATCAGTTTGGCTTATAGAGAGAGAATGACGGGGGGAGACAAAGTGTTAAAGATTAAGCAAATGTGATACAGCATAGTGCAGTATGAGTGAGTGAGTGGAAGTAGAGCGAGACACTAGTCAGAGAGGAAAAGGTTCATTTCTATTGCCATTATGTGGGATTTGAGTCATGGTGGATGAATAATCGGGGCAGTTGATTGGTTGGGTGAGTGTGTTTAGTGTGTTTGAAGGAAAGAGCGGAGTGTGGAGAGACACGGCCGAGCTGAGGTTTCACTCATTGTGAGCGAATTTCCCCAAAAATGTGGAACAAAGTGCAGCTCAGCTCTCCTGAGGCTGGGGGTCACTACTGCACTCAACAGAGCCTGAACGGAGAGAGAGAGAGAGAGAAAGAGAGAGAGAGAAAGAGAGAGAGAGAGATCTCTCACTCCTCTCTCTCTTTCAGTCTATCTGCTTAACACACCCTTTTCCCCTTCTCCCAGACTTCAAAGCACTCCTGGAACCCATTAAAACAGACAGACTCATTGAAAAATAAACGCTGCTTTGCTGGTGTGGTGATGCAGGGGGAACGGGCCCCTGTGTGTGCAGGGCTGTAGGCCTGATCTACTACCCACAGGCGTAAAGCAAATACCACAGATCCTATAGGCAAACACTGAGCATGCTCACTGTGTCTGCCAGGAGCTCGGGGCAAGGATACATAAAACAAACATCTGAGCATTTGAAAGAGTGTGTGCATGCGTGCAAATGTGTGTGTCGGGGTGAATGAACAATAAAAGAAGGCCCGAGTAGTCAATTCTGGCAGTACATCAACGTCACTACTGAAACCATAATAGCTTGAGATATACAGCTTAAAGACACTATTTACTGTGCTACAGTAAGGACGGTGTATGCTGCTGTTTCTTCTGTTGACACGACTAATCTTAGAGCTCCCTCTACTGGAAAGAAGCTTCTTAGAAGAGTAGTTTATTTACACTATCAATCAATGGAACTTGACCACTATAGGACTACTGTTTATCAGAGGTGTGTAATTAGCACAGCAGTGACATTGACATGGTAGTGGCACTATGCAGCTGTATAGCCAGGCTTTGACTGTAGTTGACAATATTCAGCCAACAGTGGTCAGATGAAGGGCTCTAACAGTAGCTCCTAACCCTCCTAGCTCCTAATCTATGAGGTCCTGTTCCCAGCACACTTGATCCAACGAATCAGCTCATTAACAACACTGTAATGAAGTGTGTGGGATAGAACAGGAAAACAGCAATGTGCAGGAAAGTGAACCTGAAGCCCAGAGCATGACTCTCAAACTAAGCTACTAGTGGTTAGCTATTAGCCTGTTAGCAGGTGAGATCTGGCTTTATGATGACATTAATTCCACAGAGGAATTTGATATGTAATCCATTTGTGCAGTAAAACACACACACACGCACGCGCACACACACACACACACACACACACACACACACACACACACACATGCGCACACACACACACACACACACACACTCACCTACACACACACACACACACTAAGCATCCCTATTCACAGTGCCCGGGGAGCAGTTGGGGGTTAGGTGACTTGCTCAATGGCCTTTCAGTCACGCTCTGTTGGTTCAGGGAATTTAACTGATGACAAAACCATTCCCTTAACCACAAGCTCATGGCCACCCCAACATGTTTTAAAATTGCAACACCATTTGAAATCTAGCTTTTTATACCAAATCTGCAACTAGTTAGCTAACTTGATAACATGAATATTTTAGGATGCAGTAAACAATGATAACATGTTTTGTTAGGACAAATCGTTAGTATTTGCTAGTTTTTAATGCACATGTTCATTAAAAAAATTATTAAAATAAGCATATAGTTGAGCTGGGGTTTTCACTCAGGGGTCTCAGTAAAGAGTCAGTGCTCAGTGGTTTTGTGGGAGGTTTCAAGCAAAGCAGTTTCATTGCACTGGTCTAATTTTAAGAATGGAAAACCATCTGATTTACTGAGTAGTACCCTGCCTACAGGCCTAATGAGCTCTGTGAGACACGCCCTGAGACTAGAGAATGGTAGGCATTTCTAAAAGAGGTCAGTAAGTTTTTACTAGAACAACTCCAAAAATTTTTATATTTGGGAAAAGTTCATTTGTTATTACAATTCAGTTCAAAAAGTAACTTGTTTTTATTAGTTACATGTAAAGTAACAGTCTTTTTTAAAATTAATTTATTCAAATAATTTTAAATAAAATTCCATCCCAACTGCTAGAGGCTCTCCCCATCACTTTTGAAATGTCCCTGACTCTAGGAGGGTGAAGACAAGCACAAGCCTCCTCCAATGCGTGTATTCTCTGTATTCTCACTATAGGAGAGAACTAAAAACCTTCTAGCATTGACAAACATTATCATCCACCAAATGTGCTGGTTCTTGCCTAATATGGATGAGCTGTTTTTCTCCAAAGCCCAGCAGTCACATGGCTCACTTGAGTGTGCATCCATCAGCCGTGTTGCAGGAATGTGCAGTGTTTTGGGTTCAGTAAAGTGTGACCTAACAGGTCACTCAGGGTCATGGAATGGTTAGGTTTATGTTTTCATGTTAGAGACAGCTTTAAGAGAACAAAACAAATCTGTTTTTTTAATCACCAAAACATCACAGCATTCCTACAGAAAAAATGTGTCTAAACCAAAGAGCATGTGAACTACTTCCAATTTAGTTGAAGCAGAATTCATGATTTAGGAAAAAGGGCACGGTCAAGAGTCACATCTTTTTATTGTTGTTTCAGCAAATTGCTGCTACCACTAGCACAGGCCATTCTGCATTCTTTCCTTTCTTCAACTTATTGAAAATTAAATCTGACTTAGTGCAGAGGATTAGCACATTAATGCAGTTTAATGCTAACCTCATGTATGCTGGTGAAAAAAGCAGTTTATAAACTAGATGTCCTGTGCAAAACTTAAGGAACCTTTTGAAATTTAAAGGCACTTTCTCACTGCGACATTTCAGATACAACATAAAACAACCTCCAAATGGTTTGTTAAAAAAGCTTTTTATAATAGTCTTTTTATAACTCTTAGTCCTTGAGGTCTACTATCAAAGGGACCTGACTAATATTCAAATGACCCTGAAAGCCTTCATTACCTGGAACAGGTGTATAAGAATTATTAGATTGGAGCTAAACTCTGCAAGGTGGTAGATCTCCAGGAACAAGACTGGGCCCCCCGGGTCGAAATGGTGAACAGTTTAAAATACACAGTCCTAAAATTAGAATATAATGAAAAATAGGCTTTCTGGGTGGGTTGATTTATCAGAGACTGCACTTGACTGGTTCAAGTGGTAGTGATAGACCTTACATGTGGAGTACCCCAAAGCTCCATTCTTGGACCGATTGTGTTTTCTTTATATATGCTACCCCTTGGAGTTTTAATTAGGCATTTTAATATTTCTTTTCATTTTTATGTGGATGATACACAGTTGTATTTCTCCATCAGCTGGTATGACTTAAGTAAATTAGCCAGTTTAATGGAGTGAACAGATATGATTAAAGACAGAATGAACTGCAACTTTCTTAAAATAAATGAAGACAAAACAGAGGTACTGGTTTGGGCTTGGAAAACATTCCTAAGGAGATGCAGATGGCTCTTGGGTCTCTTACATTAAGAATAAGTGCTCTCCCAAGAAATTTGGGTGTTGTCCTTGACCCTCAGCTACAATTCACAGTACACATCACATATCTTATTCAGTCATGTTTCTTTCTTCTAAGAAACTTTGCAAAAATCAAACACATTTTATCCTTTCAGGATTTGGAGAGAGTTATGCATACTTTTCTTCATCGTGTATAGACTACTGCAATGTCTTGTACACTTGCCTGAATCAAGGAGCTTTGGCAAAGCTTCAGTAGGTGCAGAATGCCATTGCTCTTCTTTTAACTAGAACTGAATATATAGAGAACATTACTCCAGTGTTAGCCTCTCTTCTCTGGTTGCAAGTGAAATTTAAAATTGATTTTAAAGTACTAGTTTTAACCTATAAGTCTTTACATGATGAGGCCTCTGAATATATTACTGAGTTGCTAGTTCACTACTCCAGCTCACGGTCAATGAGATGCACAAACAAAGAGCTTCTGATTATACCCAGAACAAAACTGAAGCAAAAGGGAGACTGCATTTGTGTATGCACCTAAACTCTGGAACAGTCATCCCCTCAGCATTAGACTCGCAGATTCCACATCAATTTACATCTGCTAAGAAAGTGCTGAAGACTCACTTCTACTCTCAGGTCACTTTACATGTAATGAATATAAAATATGACAGTTAACTTTTTTTATTAAAGTATAAACAATGAACTTTTTCACAATATTTATTTGTTTAAATGTAGCAGTATTGAAATAGCATTGATTAGCACTGGTAAACTGGTGAATTTGCATTGTTTAGGTGGTACTGATGAGCATACTGGAAAGTCTATGTAGGGTGTGCTATTGGTCAGTCCATTCTTTGGCCTTTTTTAAACTCTGAATGCTCAGTTGAACTTGACTATAATTGGTTTACATGGATATATTATTTATAATTTATTTCTAGGTTTTTGCCAATTTTATCCCCTTCACAATGTAGTGGTAGCCAATTAACCCATCCCCTCCGTTAGGCCTCTCCCCATCACTTTGCAATGTCCCTGACTCTAGGAGGGTGCAGGCAAGCACAAGTCTCCTCCATTGCGTGTGATGCAGCCACCACTTCTTTTTTGAACCACCACTGATACACCGTCACTGGAGAGCCTAACGCGCTCGGAGAAAGAGAGCGCCATCTATCCACCCAGAGAGAGCACTGCCAATTTTTTGCTCTCTTGGGCCCCAACTGTTGATGGCAAACAGCATGACCGGGATTCAAACTCGCGATCCTCGGGTCATAGTGGTAGCGTCTTTGACCGCTGAGCCACTTGGGGCCTGGTTTACATGGATATAATACTTTAATTGGATGTCCTGTAATTGTTTTAATTGGTTACTGAATATTGATTAGATATAACTGATTGCGACAGCCCTAATAGTAAAACATTTGACCTTTCGATGATTCAAATAGCTGAAAAGTTTGAGTGTTGACATCACAAGAGAAGTAGCATTGCTAATGTAGTGCTGTCAAATGTTAATGTCTGCTATAGCTATAATAAATCTGGTTAGTCTTTAATATTTCTGGGTTTTGCAAATCATCAAAGAAAAACATTCTCATTTACACCCTATTTTCTTCTTATTACAGAAGAACTGAACCACATTCTCCACAGTCTGGAGACAAAGCCAAGTCACAGGACACAAGCTGGCTCTAAACAAGAGGTATGAACCTCCTGCTGCACCTGCAGGGCCAAATACTTTACTGCAGAACATCTGCTCAAAGCGTGATGTCTCAGTACTTCACAAAGACTGGAGGAACTTAGAGAAATGAAGACAGATGAAACATAGTCTGTAAATACACCAAGGATCACTCCTTAACAGAATCAACTGTACTTTTGCCAGACATAGTGGATGATCTATGAATCTGCACGTAGTTGAAAGAAATACCAAAGAACAATAGGTCATAATTTGTTAATGCTCTGTTGGAAGTTCACACTGCTGATATGATTTTCACGCTGCATGCCTGTGCGTTTGCTTTCCAAGGACAGAGCTGTTGATGAACATACCAGAGACGTGGAGAAGCCGGAACCTCCTGGCAGTGATGGCAAAAGAACAGGAAAGGCACAGGTGAGCATTCATGCCTCATCTCACCTGTATATGGATCTTCTCAAACGTCAGCACCTGGTCTGGATCTAATCACATCCAATCTAATCTCTCAATTTCTGTCAAGGCTTTTGCACCTCAGCAAAGAACAGGAAATGTGAAATCCCATATAAAAGAAACTTCTATAGAAAACTTGGCCTACAGCAAAGGTAAGCAGTAGACACCTGTACTGTCCTTTATGGAATGTGGTGGTGGGTGGAAAGTTGTTTGTTAGCAATGGCCATTGAACCATCACTAGGATATCTTTGTATAATATCCATATCCAGCATCCTTACATTGTGGTAGACATTTTATGAATTAATGAATATCATAGAAATTGGATTGCCACCCTGTCCTGGGCTAAGTTAGGATAGTGTAATGTCCTGCCCTGTGCCTGATGAGGGATTATGGGACTAACCACGACCCTGATCAGGATTACATGAATGGGATAATGGATATATGGATGGATGGATGGAAGTTATAAAAGTACCACATTCTACTACATCTATCAGTACACCAATCAACACAATAATTAATACATTTGACTGCTTGTTTATGACAGATTGAAACAAAAGAACTAAATAAAAGTTTAGATGGAGGTCTGATGAACTAGGTACTCTAAATTGCATCATTGCCCAGCAATGAATTGACACCCTGTCCGAGTTTAGGTAAGATAAGCTAAGTAATGCCCTGCCCTGTGCCCAGTGAAGGTGTACAGGACTCACCCTGACCATGAATAAGTGAAAGATATTCGATGGATATGTTGACTTGAATGGATCATTGATATTGATTGACATCTTAAAATGGACGTCTAAATAATACTATCAGGCTAAATCTACTAAAAACCCTAAGAAATACATAAGTATGTAATTATTTACGAGTGGTACGTTGTTTGTGTGAACTCCCCATTGCAGCCCTGCCTTGTGTTTTTTGTCCACGTGCCTCATTTGTATACGTTTCCCCATGTTCTGTCCTGTAACCATGTGCTCTGTTTGTTTATGTTTTCCACGTGTCTCGTTCGCATCTTGCCTCCACCCCAGAACAGTCTTGTTCTCATCACTCAGCCCTGCCATCTCATTACATGTTAATCATTGTTTGCTATAAAGCCTTCCTCGTGTTTCAGTCTTTGTCTGTCATTGTATATCCTCACAGTCTTATATGTCTTCATGTCAAGTTCCGTCTCAGTTTTGATTCACAACCAAGTCAAGTTTTTGTTTCTTAGTCACCGTTTAAAATTTTGTAATAAAGTCCTGTTTTTAGATCAACACTGCTTCCTGTCTTCCAGCACCCATAATTGTGATAGCTTGCCAGCTTGCTCTGTCATCATGTGGTATCAGTGAATGTGCTACCAAAATATGATATTTGTCAGTTTACCATTTGTATTTATAAATTTGTGGAAAACTTGCAAACTTGGATTGTCAAGAAAATTCCAAACACACCAAGCAAACACACCAAGTTTCCACACTTTCATGTGTTCAGATGATAATCGACCATCAGAATCCTTCCACATTCCTGCTGAGTTTAGTCTATAAGAGTGAGATTACATCTTGTCTCCACGTACTACATTGAAATGGCACAATCGCCTTTGAAAAAAGATGTAGCAACCAGTCTAAGCACTTTCACTGAACCAAAATCTAACATATCAGCAGGTATTAAATTGGTCTAAATTGTATGAATTTACACTGATTTGCATATCCAAATGAACATTTGGATACATACTACATCAGGCTTGTTTTCAGGTCAGCAGTGAAGCTTAACATGCAGGCCCTGATTTCTTGCATACTCACATATGACAAGAAGATATGTGGTTCTGTCCTCAGGGGAAGATACCAAGATAAAGAGCAGAGGAAGGACACAAGGTCTACAGCCGGAGGGAAAAGCCAGACCTGAGTCACCAAAGACAACATCCGCGTCTGCCAGAAGCACACAAAAAACAGTCCTCTCCACCCCCACAGCTGTGGAGGAAGTTTTTCACAAAGTAAAGCCAGAAAACCAGACATTCAAAGATGCAGCGTGAGTAAAGACTCAAAGGAACACAATGCACCTCACAAGAGAAATAATGATACACATTTGAGGTTCAATATAACTTCCAAGACTATGGGCCTCACACCTACAACACCGCGTTGCTGATGCTAAGTATAACCGTATGGCCTAGAGTGAGAAATCTCTACAACAGCTTACATTTATCAGTAATAATCAACAACAGATTGTGATTTGTTTGTTAATTTAATCATTTATTTATATATACAAACAGTTCTGCAACTAGACTGGGACTGGACTGTTACCAAGCAACACAGACAATTTCCTGCACATCAGCTTAATGTAATTAATGGTTAATAGAACACACCTGAACAGCTAGAGTGATGCATGTGTAGCTAATAGTCCCAGTGCTGTTATACTATATATCAGCACTCATGAAATGTACTTAG
>BRDA01083339.1:0-10503 GCA_036984385.1 Crenuchus spilurus | reverse complement strand
GAACCTTCACACTCTGCTCTTACTGGTGCAATGTGACATTAATGAAGATTGGCCACCAGACTGGTCCAATTTAGCCATGAAACCTCCCCCACTAAAATGACAGGTGTTTCAGTTTCATTGTCTAACCCCTGTAATTATTCATGATGTTTCTCAATCTGGAAAATTTCCTGAACAATTTCAACAGTGAGTCAAAACTCATTACCCTGCTGAAACAGAACACTTCCATTATAGAATACTGTCACCATGAAGGGGTGAACTCCGTCTGCAGCAATGTTTAGACACATGAGACATGTCAAAGTACTTGTTACATCCACATGAATGTCAAGACCAAAGTTTTCCTCTCAGAACATTGCCCAGATTTGCCTTCTTCCCATAGTGCATCCTGGGGCCACACAGGTGAGACATACAGAGCTGGCTCTGCACGTGATATAATTGACAATGCAATTAATTGGAGCAGGTCACTATTGTCTACATCCATGGTCCAATTTTTACTCTTACACACCCAGGGCAGTCACTTTTAGCAGTGAACAGGGGTGAGAATGGGAACATGAATAGCTTTTTGGCTATACAACCCCAAACACAGCAAACTGTGGTGTACTGTGTGTTCTGGCATTTTTGCATTGCAGACAATATTACATTTTTTGCAATATATATTCATATAGCCATGAATATTTTTAAATTTACATCAGCATATTTCGTGTTTCCATTGAATCACACTGAAGTTCTAATGGTTCACTTGCATCTTAACATATGATGGCCTTTTATTCATCCATCCATCCATCCACTTCTGCTTATCCAAGTCCAGGTCACAGGAATCCATTCTGCTTCTTAAAGTTTTTACACCAACTATGAAGCTGTCCTGCCAGCTTTACATTCCAGTCTGCCCTGCTTATCTCTCCTCTTAATACATGATTTATTCCCACACATGGACTGTTCTCTGTTGTCTGTCTGATCCACTGCTCAATAACTCTAGTGAAGATCCAGCTCAAAATTATCTTCTCTCTCTCTCTCTCTCTATATATATATATATATATATTCTATTTTTTGCTTTCTTTTGTTCCTGCTCTCTCACATCATCTAGCACTCATGTATTTCACCACTTTGGTTGTTCAAACTCTCTCCTCTCTTTCTCATTCAATGTTATGGTGTAAGTGTAGATAAAAAGTTATATAAAAAATGTCCAAAAACCTTTGCACAGCACTGGGCACATAATTTTGTGTTTCTGACCTGAGTGTCTCCAGTTTACATTGTGAACTCTTCAGTCCAGCAGAGAGCTTCTCCACCCCTGAATCCTGCAGGTCATTATTACTGAGATCCAGTTCTTTCAGAGAGGAGGTTTCTGACTCTAAACCTGTCTTCAGTTTATCACAAGAGTCTGGATTGAGTTTACACTCAACAAGTCTGTGCAAGAAGAGTAAATATAACACATTATCATACATTAAACAGAGATAATAAAATACACATTCACAGAGCTGGTTAAAATCTGAAGGTTTAGATTCTGACCTGAGTATCTCCAGTTTACAGTGTGAACTCTTCAGTCCAGCACAGAGCTTCTCCACTCCTGAATCCTGCAGGTCATTATTACTGAGATCCAGTTCTTTCAGAGAGGAGGTTTCTGACTCTAAAACTGTCTTCAGTTTATCACAAGAGTCTGGACTGAGTTTACACTCAACAAGTCTGTGCAAGAAGAGTAAATATAACACATTATCATACATTAAACCGAGATAATAAAATACACATTCACAGAGCTGGTTAAAATCTGAAGGTTTAGATTCTGACCTGAGTATCTCCAGTTTACAGTGTGAACTCTTCAGTCCAGCAGAGAGCTTCTCCACCCCTGAATCCTGCAGGTCATTATTACTGAGATCCAGTTCTTTCAGAGAGGAGGTTTCTGACTCTAAAATTGTCTTCAGTTTATCACAAGAGTCTGGACTGAGTTTACACTCAACAAGTCTGTGCAAGAAGAGTAAATATAACACATTATACATTAAACAGAGATAATAAAATACACATTCACAGAGCTGGTTAAAATCTGAAGGTTTAGATTCTGACCTGAGTATCTCCAGTTTACAGTGTGAACTCTTCAGTCCAGCACAGAGCTTCTCCACTCCTGAATCCTGCAGGTCATTATTACTGAGATCCAGTTCTTTCAGAGAGGAGGTTTCTGACTCTAAAACTATCTTCAGTTTATCACAAGAGTCTGGACTGAGTTTACACTCAATAAGTCTGTGCAAGAAGAGTAAATATAACACATTATCATACATTAAACATGAATAATAAAATACAAGTTCACAGAGCTGGTTAAGATCTGAAGGTTTAGATTCTGATCTATGTGTCTCCAGTTTACAGTGTGAACTCTTCAGTCCAGCACAGAGCTTCTCCACTCCTGAATCCCGCAGGTTATTTTTACTAAGGTCCAGTTCTTTCAGATAGGAGGTTTCCGATTGTAGAGCTTTACTTAAAGTTTCCATTTTCTGTACAGTAAGATTACAGTCCACTAATCTACAGATAAAGAGAAAATCAGGTAAACATATAAACATTTACAAATGATTTTGGTACAACTACATTTACAACTGACACTACAAATATTTCCTGATATAAAAGTTTACCTTTATCCTGTGTTTACTAATTGGACGTTTATGTACTTCACATTTATTTATTGTTCACTAGTTTTTGGACTGCAAGAATAAAAATAAGTGAATACATACATTGTCTCTGTGTGTTGCAGAAAAATCCTTGTTATTTTCACTACCATTTCAAAGAGTCAGTAACTTAATTATCCTGCTGGAAAATGTCCTCATAGATTGAAATACTGTTGTCATTAATACTATAAAAAGTCTTCATTTTCTTCTCCTTTTTTGTTACTTATCTGTAGCACCTGAACATATTTATAATTAATAATAATCTTTCGGTTCAACACTCACCGAGCTACTTTGCAGTTTGGAATTGCTTTAATGAGTCTCCTGTAACCCTCCTCTGATGTGTTATATTTCTTCATGTTAAACTGGTCCTGTACAAACTCTGAACTGAGACGCAGATAGGCCATAGCTGAGCATTCAGCAGGAGAGACTTTCTTTACTAAGTATTTATCTGAAATCACATCGAGAGAGAGAGAAATTTTCAGAAACCACCATCATCCAGTACCAAACTGAACTGTATGTAACTAAACTGAATGTGATTTGCTCTGGACAGACCATTAATTAAAAAATGAGTTACTTCAGATGTTCGTGAACTTTCATTAGTTTTATTCTTCATATTTTATCACTATAATAAATATCAGCATTGTCTATTTTTATAGAGAATAACTTCAGTCCTATGTTATATAAAACAATTTAGAGGTGTTACTGACTGACTGATACCATCATGAAGGGTTTTGTATTTAAAACCTGTAAGTACCACTTTAATACTCTTATTGTTTTGTTAAGTGTTAGAATCTTGAACTGACAATGTCACAAATCTTTATCTTCAGTAGTATTGAGGTAAATTACAGGAAATGAAGTTCTCCCAGTGGTAAGGACTTCAGGAGCTGAACTGAATGATAACTGACTTAATTAACTGTTAACATAATGAAATATTTGTGTTTCATATTGAAAATGTCAAATGTTCTAAGCATTAACTTAGAACTAAAATACTGTTCCTAACAGAGATGCTAGCAGACATTAGCATTACTACAGCAGTGTTTTACTTATTGAAAAAAAATGAAATTGATCATTTTTATGACTTTAACTGAAGATCTCACTCTAATAGACCCAGAAGACCACTGAACTTATTTTAGCTTTATTACCATAATATTCATCAAATCACAGATGAGGCAGATTATAGCATTAGGAGTCTTGCCCAAGGACTCTTACTCTTATAGTGTAAAGTCAAATACCCATCAGCCGAGTTAAAGGTATTGTAATGAACTGAAGGGGCGGGGTAGTAGGACAAAGTGCTTGTTTAAAATGTTCCGACAATATAAAGGGCAGGTATTGGGGCTTTAAAAGGAGTGAGCATGCGCAAGAGAGGAGGTCGATTGGGGAACGTTTTGCATATGACAACAGAGCCTACGGCTGAGAGGTGTGTGAGCGTGCATGCAGACCCGGAAGCACGTGCGGCTGAGTGAGCCTCTGTTTGGCGTGCTCTGAGAAGCACGATTGAACTGCCCTTGTGTGGATTATGAACTGTGAGTAAGGAAAACGGTGCAGGACTCCAATGTGCTGTGTAACTAGAGACCGTTGTGTGCCGTGAAGTTGCATCTGTTTGAACTCTGCTGGGACTGGAGGACTATTGTGAACTGTGATGTGGTTTCTACCAGAACGCAGGTTTTTATCTTTGGCCCTCCCTCTCTTTTCTCCCCCATGTTTAGATAGACCATTGACTCATGCCAATGTATGATCTACTGTTTTAGCTTAGGGTTCAGGCTCCTAGCCTATTGTTTTAATTTGTGTATAGGTCTTTCTTTTAGCTTATTAGCCCTCTAATAATTATTTATATTAGATACAAGATACAACACTGAGTGCTGTGCTAGTTTGGGTTGCATTGTGTGTGTGTAATTTTAGTAAGTCATTGGTGAGGTCATTTGATTGAGTGCAATTTGAAGTGGGTTTTATCAAGTCTTGCATTTAGTGAATGGATGAGTTGTATTGGGGGCTGATTAGTTTTAATTAAGAACTTTTTATGAGTCTATTCTTTTTATATAGTTGATTAATAAACGTTCTACCTTTTTCTATATAATAAAAGTGATTGAAGTCCAGACTCCTCTCTCTGAATATTTTGTCTCCCTCTATCAAGACCTTACCAGTTAAACAAATGTGGTGGCAGCGACCCTTTAACAATCTTTATTTAGATCATTTATATTTGTAGCCTTGCTCAGCTGCAGGCTTCACCACAGTTTTACCACCTATACTATAGTAATCAATACCAATCATTTATCATTCAGAGTGTCAGTGCTTAACATGTCATCAGTACAATCTCCAATGAGTTGTGATATTACATCATATTACACAACCCAAATACACTCATACATATTACCTCTTAAGATGTAAGCTGTAAAGATCATCATTATAACAGCAAAAACTGATATACAGATGATGACAATCTTCCCGGCATGAAAACCTTTTTCTGAAATACAAAAATATGAATCTTACAGTAGAACAAACACTAAATGACTTATTTATAATATATTCAAGACTCTTTAATTCAGATCATATATAAAGTATGTTTATACTGAACAGAGTTTCCATCACTGATGAATTTACTGGTATTTGACCAGCAAAGTGAAATCCTACCAGGTACAATGTGTGAAACTTTTCCCTTAAAGCTTCTATTAATGACTTTTAAGTACAGTTCTGAAGTGATGTCTGCCTTACTGATCTATATTTGTGGAGGAGAACCTACTGCACTTCCTCCATTTGACAGAGGAGATGCACTTAAATGTAGTGTCGGTACTGATCTGCACAGCATATATTTACCATAAATGCATAATATAAATAATTAATGTAATCTATAATCAACACTACAGCTGTATGACTATAAAACATGTCTTTAGTCATGAAGAGATTATTTGCTACTTCTGCTCTGCTTCTGACACTTTGCTTAGCTCTCTTTCTCTATCTCTCTCGATCGCTTGTCTGCTCCTCTCACACACACACATGCTCATTCCTCATTGGTTACATTCTGTCACACTACAATTCCCATCATCCTTTGCCCTTCAGGTTTCAACCATGTCCTCAGACTACTTTCACTACATTTTCCAGAATGCTCTTCACCTGCCTACATAATCTCATCTGTGCCCCACACTTGGTAGACATAAGTGATGGGAAGTTCGGCTCTCTTAAGAAAGCCGGCTCTTTATGCTCTGCTCCCAAAGAAGAGCCGGCTCTTTCGGCTCCCAAACGGCTCTTTGCTTGTTATCATTTGTAACCTCATTTAAATCTAAATAAGCAAAAATAAATGGTTTGTGTGCAGAGAAACTCTTTTGCCTTTAGTCTTTTTATGATAAACTTTATAATTGCTTCATTTTGTGCATCAGTTCTGTTAAAAAACATTCTTACTTTAATTTAACATTTTTAAATAAACTTTTAATGGAACACAGGAAAAACAAACACACACTGCAAACAAATCTACAATATCAACAGCAGAACCAAACTCTTAATGTTGAGACACTACATAAACCTTTAGTGCAGACTGGCATTCAAGAAAATCAGACACCTCAGTTTGGATGGGCTGATGCGATTCCTTCTGTCTGTTCTGCCCCTTTCCTCAGGTTTGTTAACAGAGCTAATGAGAAATTGGGAGCCGTCTCTCATTCAATGGGAGTCGGCTTTTCTGATTCACTACTAAGAATCGGCTCTTATGTGAATGACACATCACTAGTAGACATTTCACTCATTGCTCTTCCTTAAACACTGACTCTCTCATCATATTGGCTGATCATTATTTGTGCTTCTGCACTCTTCACGCACCCTGCCCTCCATTCTCAGATCATATTGATCTTTTCTGCTTCTTGGCTATCCTCCTTAGAGTTGCTTAGTTTTCATGCTAAGAGTTACTAGGCTGTCTTTGCTAAAAGCTACTAGGCTATATTGTCTGAGTTCCAGCCACTGTCTGTAATATATATTTATCCTGTCTATCATTAATAAAGGGTTGTTCTTATTTACCTGCATCTTCATTCCTCCTTGGGCCAGCATGACAATACTGATAAACTAAAGTCATTTTAAATGTGTTTGTAAATGTAGAAAACAGACATGATAGTCTAGTACAGGGGTTCTCAACCTTTTGCAGTCTGGGCGCCCCCAATGCTTGTTCAATAAAGTTTGGACCCCCTTCTAACCCCACTCCCACCAAAAAATATAAAGTGTATGATTTTACAATGTTTGTGTGGTGATATGTGGCTGTGCACATGTGAGACTAGTATAAGCGGCTAATCAGAGTCAGGACTTAGGCACCTTATTTAAAATAAGATTTTTGCAGGGAAATTATTTTAATTTTGTTATTATATTTTATGACTTTACAATTGTAGTCTTTTGTGTGTGTGTGTGTGTGTGTGTGTGTGTGTGTGTGTATCTGATGCGTGTGGTAGTTGTTTTGTAACTTGGTGAAAAATTCAGACTAAATACTAAGCTAACTGTATGCCTAGCAGTTAAAAAGTAACTATTTAGGGCTGAGATATGAAGTCTTTAAAATACTTTTTGTGGTGTTAGTCTTTAAAAAGACTGTTTCTAATAGATAAGCATTTAGATGGATAATGGCAAGAACACACATCAACTTGATGAGAGAAATAGAGTGAAATTGGTGGATTTGAAATGAAGCTGTGTGTTTGATTTGTTTGTGCATTATCCAACCACTTATATTTCAAAGGGGGGAGGCGGGCATCTCCTGCATCTCCTCTGTACTAATAGTCAATGAGTCCAGGATGTTTCGTGATTCCCACCCCCCTCCCATCCCATCGTCGCGCCACCCTGGGAGAGTGTCTGCGCCCATGCTCAGCCACACCCAACACCCCCACAACCCCACTGCAACCCGCCCCACACACACAAGTCTAGTGATATCACAGCACCTTCAGCAGTGCTGGAGGAGAAAGTTAAAGGAGAAAAGCTTTTAATTACATCAGCACATCTCCACCTGAACATAAACATTAGTGTCACACCTCCCTGTGGATCCAACATAACTGTTCTAGAGGATGTCAGATGACCCAGCTCCTCTTTCTCCTCCTGCAGGAGAACCTCTTTTAGAATTTCTCATTAGATTATGCTACTGACTTTAAGAAACTCCAGTTCCCAGAATGTCTCTGGAAGTCACATGACTCAGAGACTCAATTTGTGATCCAGTTCAGATAGGAAGGTACCACTGATTAAACATTAAAATATGGTCAAAAGCACTGATTTATGGTCAGTGTTTAGAAACCAGCATTACACTGACATATTTAATTTGATTTCCAACATTAGAAATATGATAATAAATGACATTGATTTAATATTGATGTGTGGAAAGACTTTTATTGTTGAAAATGATGTTTAAACAACAGATGGATATGGTATTTGGTATTTTGTCTGATGTAAAATTAATTATTTTTCAGTATTCATGTATGGTGTACTTTGAAGGTTGATTGTTTACCAACATATTTAATTGATATTTTTACACTGGTGAGCAAATCATTGTCATCTCTAATGTTATATCCAAAATACAGGGATTATGTAAAATAATGTTTACATGTGGATGGTGATGCTGCTGCTACAGCTTATCAGTAGAGAACCACAATCAAACAATAAAAACATTTGTCCTGCTACTACATATACTGTATATTCACTCCATTCTCTATCTCCCATCATACAATACTTTTAACCCACCTATATTTATTCAAAGAGAACATGCACAAAATATAAAACTCTGTTTCCTAGAGTGACAATGTTTGGTGAGTTTAAAGAGTTTTCACTAAAAGTCTGACTTTATTTAGTCTTAACTGGACAAATGGTCAAAAATGTGCAAATTATAATCAGCAGACTGACCAATCAGAACTGGATTGTCATGGACAGAACAGGAATAAAAGGTGGCGCTGTGAAAATAATGTGAGAACCACTAATGTTGAATATTAAGTGTTATCTCGGTTTGTAAACCTGAATATATATGAGCTGTTATTACTTTTTCTGACATTTTCATTCTCTTTAACCTTGTTAGCTCTATTTACATAGTAGTTCTGTTCACCTCCTTTTATGTGGTAGGTTTATCTGTTTGTTTACTTGTGTACTTTTTACATGTTCATTGTTTACCTGTTTGCTGTTTACTTCTTAATTGTGTACTTGTATTCTGTTTTCATGTTCACTGTTTCTGTTGCTATGTATGCTCTGTTGGTCATGCTTGGTCTCTTCATCCTGATTTCTCGGTTGGTCCTGTTTGTTCTCTTGGCTCTGGTTTCCTGTGATTTGGGTTTTTTTTTTTTTTTATAACTGTTGTATATAATGTACTTCTTGTATATTTCTTTTACATTTTTGGTTCTCATACGTTTGTTCTCTCTGATCTCTCTCTTGAATTACATTTTCATTCTTTGAACTTGAAATCTGTGGTTTAATTTTAGATTTTAGAAGTCATCTTATTAAACATCTTCATTTTTATGATAAGATGTATGAATGTGTCTGATTCTTTGCCTTGTTGTCTGACATCTAAAAGTGTTTTAATTTGAAATTCTGCAAACTCCCTCTGTATGATTATAACACTAATGTCATTTCACACTGAACTGAAATATAACACTGGTTGCCCATCATCCACCAACTGTGCTGTAAATAAATGACTGATATTAGGTAACATTTAATAAAATACATTTATTAATTAGTAACTGATCAAGTACTTAACATATAATAGTGTTTATGTCTAACTGTATAAATGGTCGTTTAGATGAATTGACATGAAAGAACACATAGTAGTAAATAAAGTTTAAATAACAGGAAATTAACTGTAATTAATGATGAACATGTAAAGTCAGCCTGAGTAGAGTTATTCAGCTGATTAAAAGAAGCTCATAAAGAACCAGAGCTCTGTTATGTAAAGATACAGTGTGATAGTTTGTGATGGTACTCACCTTTAACTTCAACATAAACAATCACACTATCAGACCAGTATTCCTGCTCAATGTAACACTGATAAACTCCCTCATCAGAAGGTTGGAGGTCTGAGAGTGTCAGTGAGGTGTTTCCTTTCTGCAGTTCTTCTTTAAACAGAGATGTTCTTCCTCTGTAAGATTTAGACTGATCATCATTTCTGTCTTTATAACCTGCATACAGATGTACTACAGATCTCTCTGACAGCTGCAGTCTGATCCACTCCACCATCATGTTCTCAGCACTGATGTTGGGTTGGAGAGAACAGGGCAGAACCAGAACTTCACCAGCTTCACCAACAAGAGGAGCAGCTGGACCAACAACCTTTAAATGTGCTAGAAAATAAAATAATCAGATTAAAATGATGGTTCTCATCATACACTCACAACACTCATAAACTATCAAAAGCACTTCCTACAGATCATACAGTATCACTGAGAACCTCTTTAGGCTGATAGAGGACTCACTGATGTAACTTTACATATGAACCTGTTCACTTCCTGTAGATCATACAGTATCACTGAGAACCTAAACAGGTTCTATTCTGAGAGAGAACTAACTGATGTAACTTTACATATGAACCTGTTCAGTTCCTATATACAGTACCACTGAGAACCTAAACAGGTTCTATTCTGATAGAAAACTAACTGATGTAACTTTACATATGAACCTGTTCACTTCCTACAGAACATACAGTATTACTGAGAACAGGGCCAGCCCTTCCATTAGGCCAGGGGTCAGCAACCTTTAACACTCAAAGAGCCATTTGGACCGATTTCCACAGAAAAGAAAACACTGGGAGCCGCAAATGGTTTTTGACATCTAAAATTAAGATAATTATATATATATAGTTTTACCTTTACACTTTGTATAACAACTATAGTGTGTTGTTTATGAAATCCATGAAGTGCTTCAGAGAAAATGAAAT
>BRDA01083336.1:3389-18386 GCA_036984385.1 Crenuchus spilurus | reverse complement strand
TATTAGATGTTGGCATCTCCACATCATTGCATTCAGTTTTTATTCACAATTTGTTTAGTGTCCCAACTTTTTTGGAATCCGGTTTGTATAAATGACTTAACAACCCAAGATTTCAATAGCTTATATGATCATACATCAAAAATTTTGAATCTCGTGAAAAAAGTAATTTTTATCATTATTTCAAAAAAGTAAACTGTACATTATATTCATTACATGTGAAGTCTATGTCAAGCCTTTTTGTTTTAATGTTGATCAGTATGGCTTATAACTCATGAGTTGGCTGACCAGTCAAGCACAATAATATCATAGTCAGCGTATTATTTGTTAGTAGTTCTGGCAAAAATGAACTTTTTTCCTATTTTATGATGTGTGACTGTATTTAGTGTGGTGCTAGTGGCTTTCAGTTTCTAATGCAGCTGATCAGGGGTGTCCAACTAAAGGGGTGTTCAGACAATGTTTTTTCAAACTGCTTCTATGGAGCAGTGTGTACAAATGACTGATGACTGAAAGCACTTTTGTAGCTTGTGCAACATGCTAAGCACATTTACACCAAACATCCAACTGTTGTGCTGAGCATTAAAAAAAAGGCATACGTCATCCACAGCTGATGTGAATGACATATGGAAAGCCTCAAATCCAGTCACTAATCCAAGATCCAAGTGAGATTAAGCTAGTTGTGACTGTTTTTGATGATTTGTATTGATTTGATTTTTGCTAGGGATGCACCAAATATTTGGCAACTAAAATTATTTGGCTGAAAAAACAAATACTTTCGTAACATGTGAAAAGGCCAAATAATTTATACCAAACAATGATGTTTTAAATGAAGACAACAAACTACAAGCACAATGTTTACTAAACTGCACTTGTTATGATGAAGCCAGAATAAAGCCGCTTAGCTTTGTGTTTGTGCTCAGCGGCTGCAGTGTTAGGGAGCGTCTCACAATTAGCAGAAGAAACGTGAAGTGTTTCAGTGTCTGTAGCCAATGACACTCACATTAAACACACAAAACATCCATGTGACTTACATCATTCATTTTAGACATTTTCATCATTTTATTAAATATTAGTAATAATGTAACATACATGCATCTTCATACATATTCATATATTATTGTCTTTGTTTTATATACAAATATAAAAGAATAATCAATTAAACTCGTTATTAAACCTAATGATGTCAAACCAGCTTATTAAACTACAGACATTCATTCATGACTAACTAAAAGATTTTTTTGGGAAATAGTTTAGTTACTGATTTATAATCATTTATACAAATGCAGAACTGTGTTGAATATTTGACCAAATGTTTAACTTTGCCCGTTTTTAGTTTCGGCCAAAAATGTTCATTTTAGTGCATCCCTAATTTTGCCTTTTTATTTTTATTTTCAGCTTTTATTTCAGCTTTTATTTTCAGCTCATTTTTTCAATATTATCTGTATTTTCTATTCATGATTCAAGGTTTGTCCATCTTTTCCATTTTTTGCATACTTGTTTACCTACATGTCATTCAGATACACAAGCCCTGCCCTCTAAGAAGTGCAAAAATATTTGCACCATAGAGTCATTGCAGTTAGCCCTACATAAACATAAATGCACTCATTTCAACTCATGATGTCAATAATTACCTGATGTCTTTCAGGATCTGACACCACTGTAGGCATATATAGACTCTCTTAATAAAATGCAAATACAGAGCTTATAAAGCCTCTTGAGCATCATCCAGGATGTTTGTCTGAATCCAGCAATGTCCAGTATGGTGGTGGACATCACAGATGAGATTCAGCACACCCTGGGCTACAGACTGTGGGGACATTAGGCGGGTGGGCAGGTGATGTGTGCCACTGGCACTCTGACTGCAGGCTTATCTAATCTCCACTCCATCAGGTCCAGAGCGGCCTGCCTCCTGACCATGATAAGGGCTAACACAGCGGCCCTGAAGTGCCAGAAGCCGTGCTTCTCTCAGAACAACAGCCAGCTAATGTTACACTGCATCTCACCATTTGCTTATCTCTGTAAGTAAACACACATGTACTTACAATACGTCATGCACTGCATGTGTTTCATTGAAGTGCACTAAGAGACAAAACATGTTTTGGTCAGTTCAATTAATTTATGAATAATATACATTCAGTGCATAATTTTCATCCAGTGAAGAACCCTCAGGGTGTTCTGGGTCTTGCTGATGTTTTATGTTTTATATAATTTTTATTTCATTTTTATTCATTATGATCATGTTTGTGTGAATGGGATCAATGTTGTGAGAAAAATGTCACTCTTAACAAACATTCATCACTGAATACAAGCTGTAATGGACTCCAGTGATATAAGCAAAGTAAAACACAAAGAATTGGTAAAAATAAATAAATAAATAAATAAATAATAATAATAATAATAATAATAATAATAATAATATCTAAAAGTGCAGCATATAAACATCAATACAAGTTATGATGTCTGTTACAAACTTCAAATAAAATACTGAATATATTTTACAATACATGTTTCATCAAGGATGACCAAAAATGTTTTACTGCAATTAGCTTAGTGCTAATAATGTACTATAATCCCATAGGTGTGCTAACAGAAATGATCTTAGAGGCTGGCTGATGGACCAGCTCTGATAGTCATGGTTCACTTATGATGACAATGATTTTTAGAAATTATCATCAATGGAGGCAACAGTCATCTCCTTCAGGTAAAAGAGATGATAGCGTACGCTCACTCTTATTGATGAAAGACAGGCTGATGATTTTACTATAAAAGCATGTAAGCAGAGGATGAGATTAAACTTCTATATCTGCCTACAGTTTATCTGCTTGCGTATTAAATGTTCTGTGGAGCATCTGTGATGTTATACTCTTTAATTCTCTCGTCTAGTCTCTCTCACTCTTTCTTGTGAATGTTTTTTTCTCTCTCTCTCTCTTTCTCTCTCTCTCTCTCTCTCTCTCTCTCCCCCTCCCTCTCCTCTCTCTTTCTTTTTTCGTTCCCCTCCTCTCCCATCCTAAAGTTTGTGTCCTACTTTCTGGGCTCTTTGAAAAACAGTAGTTGGCGCACATCGGATGAAAGATAGCAGGAGATGAGAGTAAGAGAGGGAGAGGGAGAGAGGAAGAGAAAGAGAGAGAGGATGGGCGAACAGGGAGAGAGAGGCCAGTGGAATCGTGTGAAGGCTTGCCCCCTTTATCTCTCAGCCCGAGATAACTGACTTTAAAAAGGCACGGCGGCCTCTCACGGGACCAAACCGTTCCTCTGGCTTTAATGATCAGCCCTCTGAATGTAAATAGTGGGACGCAGTCCTTCCACAACACAAGCGGCCCAGTTAAATGAAAGTGAGAAAATTTGCCTTTTTCGTTTTCCAGTTTCTGCAGTCTGAGAAAGGCTAGAACTTCAGAAGTGCATTACAGGCTATGAACTAGTAATGTATGATTCATATGGATGGAGGAGCCAGATGATAATCTACCTGAGATATCTGCCTAAAGTCACCTGAAATCTGCTAACATATAACAAATCAACTAGTCATATCTGGCAAATATACGGTGGAGCTTTTGGGGTTACTGAAAACACTTGATGGCCTAAAAGTAGGGCATTATGATCTTAACCATTCATTAAATTCTGACTAATAACTGTGAACTGTTCTTATGTTAACAGTTTGGATCTGACAGTGTGTGTGTGTGTGTGTGTGTAAGGGCAGGGGGTGGTCATACTGCATGCTGTGTGTATCCAGTGGGCACAGTGCTGTTGAATATAGAACAGGTCTATTTTCAGCACTGCTGGAGTACACATGTGGGTCCATCATTAGAGGCTAGACTGCAGTGTGTCCCATGTGTGACGCTTCATCCTGTTTAGTCCAGTCTCCTGCTGATAGCTGCGTCACTAACAGCACTTGTGTGTGTGTGTGTGTGTGTGTGTGTGTGTGTGTGTGTGATGGGCTGTCTCTGGGTTTTGAGATGAAGGTGAGTGGGGGATGGTGCCAGCAGATTATCCTACAGCTTAACCCATGTGGCAGACTTTACACGCACTGCCAGCCCAGTATTATTTATAGTCTTCATCCAAGGCCTGGCTTGGTTAATCAGTACTACATCAAGCTAAATCAGTTGTGAGTGGCTGATGAACAGAGATAAGAATATCTGGAACCACACCACACTTCACAATGTAACTACTTTTCCAAAACAACACATTCTTGTCACTCCTTTGTAGAATCACCTTTATCTCTTCTGAGTTATAGAAATACTCTCTGTTAGATCTTTTCACTAAAATATACTAGTGCATCTCTAGATATTAGAATTTTAGATTTTCATGAGCTATAAGTCACATTTATAATGAGGTCTCAATTTCAATTTGATATTTTTGATGCCCTACACTCTTAAAAGAGATGGTTCTTCAAGGGTTCTTTAGTAAAGGAAACCCAAAAGGTTTTGCATGCTGAAATGGTTCTTCAGATTGATGAGGAATGTGCTGTGGATGGTTCTATACAGAATTTTATTTTAAAAAAGGGTTCTATATAGCACAGAAAAGGTTCTGCTATTCTTACGATGTCAGACAATGTCCCTTTTTGGTGCTATACCATGACCCTCCCGACTCATGTCTCGGTCTGAGCCCTGTCTCTTTCTTGTTATGTGCTTCTTCGTTTACATTTCCACCACGTGCTGTTCTGTCACCATGTGCTTCTGTTTACCTTTTTCACGTGTCTTGTTCATGTAATGTCTCCACCCCATGTCACGCCTCGTCTCAGTGTTATCATTTGTCTTGTTTAATGCACAGCCCTTCTGTCTCATTTATGTCTGATTTACACATCTATAAAGCCTTCCCAGTATTTCACAGTTTTGTCCATCATTGTAGTGTCAAACCTCTATGTCTGTTTTGGAAACACGCTGCATTTCGACTCCTCCTACCCCAGCAATTAAGACATATATAGAAACATTTTCAAAAGTTTTCTGCATAGAACCATCTGCAACACATTCCTCATCAATCTAAAGAACCCTTTCACTATTGAAAGAACCATTTATCCATGTGAAGGGTTCTTTAAGTGTTCATGGTTCTACATAGAACAATTTTCTTTACTAAAGAATCCTTGAACCCTCTTTTTAAAGAGTGTATTATTAAACAATCTTTGACTGAGAAACAGATGGTTCAGTGCTTACTGCTTTCATCAAAAATTGGCATCTCATTGAGTGCACAGACTATGTCGTCAGATTAAGTTCAAATGATATTGAAGCTACAAACAATACAAAAACTCACAATCAAGAAATGTTCATTTTTACAAAACTTCCAGAAGAGATGCTCCTCTCTCACTAGAGATGTTCTCTCAATAGAGTTAATGTCTATGTATATTTTGCAGAATGAGGTCAGTGCCATTAGGGAATACTTTTGCTATGGAGCTGTGTACTTGGTATGCAACAATGTTGTGTAGGTGGTACATGTCAAAGTAACATCTACATGAATCCCAGAACTCAAGACTTCCCATTAGAACATTGCCCAGAGCATCACACTGCGCTTACGCATAGCATTGGTGTAGGTTGGTATATGGATGTTAAGGGCTTGTCTCTACCAATATTTTGGAGTGAAAGAGACTGTCACTAGCCAGTAGCCACACTGATTTATCCTTACACAACATCACCAGACTCTCCACTGTGAAAAATCATCTCAACAATGCTAGTTAACATTAGCATATACTAGCATGTTAACCCTGACTTCAGTCATGTGAAGGCTAGCAGTCAGGCTACTAGCATTACACATAAAATTGACATCTTATATCTTACTATGAGTTAAATTTCAGTCTAGAAATCCCATGAAACTGCACCTCATGCTACTTTCGGTAGGTATTAACCAGTGCATCAGAGGAACACCCTACAAGAACTGCTAGTTTGAAGATGCTCTGACCCAGTCGCTTAGCTATTACAACCTGGCCCCTGTCAGTCATATTCTTATGCTTGCCAATTTTTCCTGCTTCCAGCACAACATGTTCAAGTGAATAGACTGTTCAATTGCTGCCTAGCCCTTGACATGTGCCATTGTAATTAGATGTTATTCACTTCACCTTTCAGTGTATATATATATATATATATATATAGTACATATAATCTTATCTAGTCTCCAAAATTGTGACGTCGTAGCAAAAACATTCTTAACTTGAATCTACATTAATGTAAAGAGGTTTATCCAAACGCACATTGCTCATTGTCCACTGCTGTAGGCTTTGGTGTGGGCAGTATTACCATGTGATTGTTGTTAAGCTGTGCATGGCTGGTGTGGGCTCTGCCCGCTGGTGCTGAGTTAAACCCTGAATGACGAGGTTATGACCCTGCTGTAAATAGCCCTGCCTGCCATACTCACCTCCAGCCTGTTCACACACACACACACACACACCCACACACACACACACACACACACACACACAAACAGCTTACCATAAACCCTGTCTCACTCAGGGAGCAACCTAAGAGGGAGAGGCAGAGGGAGAACAGCAGAGCAATTTAACCCATTATCTATCCCACACTACTGTGGATCTGTAATAGGTTTATGACTCATACACTTAGTCTCAGAAGAACGGTCATGTAAACATTACCTCAGGAGACATGCTCAAAGTGATTTGCTCTTAGTGTCACAGAGTGTGTCTGTGTGTACGTGTGCGTGTGTTCACAACATATGTGTGCCCTTCATAAACCCTTTATGGAAGACACTGACCTCTAAGAGACTGCATAGGTCTGTTAGAAATAAGCATGTTATTGGTGAATATTAGTGAATATATAACTTGCATAATGACCTTGTATACATACACACAAATGGCTCAGTTTAGTTTACGACTGTTAGTTTTAGTCAATCACACAGTCAGTTTGATTTTCATAGTCTACACTAGAGTCTTAGTCTAAGCTTTGTCCAATTAAAACATTCAGTCCAGGCTGATATGTTTAGACTGTTCCATCAACTTACAAACTCAGTCTTTGCATCACTTTGCAGCTTCCTTAATGTGTGATGAATCTTTTGGCACCAAAACTTGCACGAGTCTCAAAAGGTGAAAGGGAAATAACCCTTCATATAAACCATTTGCTGCAAAATAAATACTATTACTATTAATTAATTAATACAATTTTAATGGGAAACTCATACACGGACATTCTTCTGTTAAGGTGACCAGTTCCAGTTCTACAATCACTAAAATATCGAATGTTATCTATGAAAAAAAATAGGGGACCTTTCACTTGGTACTATGATTCAAGTTCAATAACCCTACCTCTGGTTTTAATTTCTTGGTTACCTCATATTGTAACGTTATGTGAGTGTATGGGGAGGAGGCAGGATGCAGAGGTGGGATCCAATGAAAGTCTTTATTGCAGAACTGAGGCTTATAATCAAATCATAAGCGCGGAGGCAAACTTAACCTGGTCATCATACACAAACATTCACAACATTCACAACATTCACCAACATTCATGGACATCTACGAAACGTCTTACATTCAACGACTGACATTCAGTGACAAAAGACAGGGATACAAACGGAAGCTTAAATAACAAATGTAATCAAAGGGAAAGGAACAAGTAGGGCTGTGGGATTAGTAGAGACAGGTGCTGAACATTAGCAGACAGGACGACGTGATGAGGGCGGGAACACAAAGACAACGTAAATGTAAACAAAAAGCACATGGTGACAAACACGTGGTCATAGCCAGCACACAGGGAACAAAAACACAAGCAATGAGGGCCATGGCAGGATGACTGCGGTGGGGATGGGGGGCATAACATATATCTTGAACCCAGGGATTTGTGTTGGTGTTGTTGACTCACTTGATGCTAACTTCTTTACACAGCAGTGTTTTCTAAAACTAGGCGAGCATGTGGTAGAAGGGGTCACTACATAGCAACAGTCATCTCCCTCTATTGGCCAAAACAAACCCAATGCAAGACATCTGCCTGTCTGTTCTGCTGCCATATCATTGTTAAGACTATCTAGGTTGTTTTTAATCCACAGTCAAAAATGGCTGCAGGCCAACAAAAATGGGAATTATCAAAGGAAATGCTTCACCCTTTCTTCTGTGCATCCTGTAGTGAGTGTTTTACCGTAATAAAGTCAGAGTATTCTGGCACTCACATGAACAGGACTATAAACAGGCGTTTTGTACAGCTCATGCAGACATTTAGGTGGGATACAGTGGTCCATAAGGTCAGAACATGCAACAAGAAAGTCACTGAAGCACATTCACGTAAGATAGCTTAACCCTCTGTAGTCCGTGCTCCCGCCGATGGCATATTAACAAAATTCCACAAAAACACTTATAACTCTGTGAGTTAACATACCGGAAATCTTAAAGGTCCTACTTTTCAAATATTTATAGAATGAATCAAAATATTTTTTTTTATATTTGTGAGAAGAGCTTCAATAAGCAGAGATGCTTTTTTCAAAACAAGTCAAACAGCTGCACATTTCTTCCCACCAAATTATGCAATCTGTCATTAATATGAAAATGACATGGTAATTCTGGACATTCTATTGGTGTAGTACTGGCCATGGTATGTGTGCAATGTGCAAAACCCTGCCATCAAACAAAAAAGCTCTCACCTGAACAAAAGACGTCTCACCTCTAACCTCATCCCTATCTCATAAATATTCAATCTAGGAAACACTGAATGAATGAAATATGTCATGTCATCTTTGTTAAGCTTTAGAAATAAAACCACATACAATGTCTAAACCTGTAATAACCAGTTATCATCTCCTAAATGTTTCACATGTATCTCATAAATATTCAATGTAGAGTGATAACAGAGTGTCAGCTCACATTTGTTAAACTGTAGAAATAAAAGCACATACAATGTCTAAAAACTGTAATGAGCAGTGTGTAGCCAACACCTCTGTTTATTCAGTTCTGAGCTCAAAAGTCTTGACTAGAAATGTTTAGAGTATGTTTACACAATATATCAGCACATCTGAAAACAGGTTTTTGGAAAGTCTAAGTTTAGAGCAGATTTAATCAGAATATAGATTTATGACACTCTTACTGTTCTGACACTGTTGTTGCTGAGTTTGTGCTGAACAAAAGTCTGTGTAACACTTTGGAAAAAATATTTTAATGGGTGTAATTTGTACAAAAGTGAAGGCATGTCAGACTACATCAGAGTGTCTGAAATACTCCAGAGAGTTAAACATGGAGAGATGTTTTTGTATGCAGTAGACTGCTTCAGTATAAGATTAGAACAAGACTGTAAACTGCATGCAGACAGTAAACAAATGCAATTTACATTACTGCACAGCAAACAGTCGACACAAGTCTGTATAAAGTAGAATTTGGTTTCAATTAGTGAAGAATGAAGTGTAGACCTGTTGATTGGTAGGTAATATAAAATGCTGTATTTCATTTCTGCAGGCTTTAGCAGTCACATTTTGCTTCATTCATCTTCATCCAATCAAATGAGAGTACAGATGGTGCAGAGCACGCTAGCCTTTCACAAAAATACACATTAATGAGCATGTTTACTATTGCAATGAGATATTTCATTCAACCTCAGCAGTAAACATGGCAAGATTTCACAATATCAAGGAAAAATGTTTTGTAATAGAAAGTGTTAGCATGCAGCTAGCAATATCTGATAAGCCAATATCAGGCAATTCATCTGAAAAGCTTACTCAGCTAGGACATTTCCAGTGAAAACAGACTGAAAGGTTGTCAACTGAAAGATAAAATAGCAATGCAAAGCTGAGAGAGTGTAGTATTAACACGGGGGAGAGCCTCCCAATGTCCCTTATGGTGTTGGGCCTGGTTACAGGAGGCTGATATGACTGCTACTCAAAAAGTATTTGTGAGGGAAGAAAAGTTTCTCCTACGGTCACCTTGTATGAACTGTACTCATAGTTAAACTGAATCAAGGCTGCTTTTTGGCCACTGTGCCCTTGGCAGTTCAGATTACAGCAGATATGTCAGGATGCTGATCCAGAATGTGTTGGAGTTGGGTATTCTGAGTGGGAAACTGGCCAGCTATCTGGAGTGTGAGCTGTTTGGTCCGAAGTGGCATGAGCGTGCATCGTAATGGCTGCACTGCTATGCTGTCAGAGCGGGATGTGCTGGATCTCTTTGATGCTCTGCCCGCTGTTTTCCTGGAGCTGGGCCTATCTCTGCACTGCAGAGGGAAAGAACGGTATGCTTATCTACAGAGAATGAAGCATGTCTGGAGATGTGGGGTTTGTTTTGGCGGGTGGAGTGAAACGTTTATGTGTGAGAGATGAGATGATGGCTAGACAGCAGTGGATGGAAAGAGGAAGGCGTTCTTGTGTAAATGTGGGGACCTGGCACAATGTGAGAGTGGCATGATGAGAATTCCATAACAGGCTGACCTGTTGGCACACGCTTACATGGCTGACAGAATGTGTGAATGAAAGAACATGAGAAAGAAAGAAGAAAGCATGCATGTGTAACCAAGTCGCCCTCAGGCTACTGGAGGATCCAGCTATCTCACACTTAGAGAAACAGGGTTTTCATTAAAGCTGTTGTGCTGATCTTTCAGTCTATCTAATCTTCTTTTACTGAAGCACTATGACGCCTAATGAGGCAAATCTATGTGATGGTGGTGATTAATTTGCATTGATTTTGGAATGAGAGTGCAGGCCCTTATGGAGCGAGTAGATCATCCAACCCAACCCAAGTCTGGTGGGTTTTGTTGTTCAATGCAACCAAGAACCATCTACTTTAACAGGTAGGGGCTGTGTCACTGTCACACAAAACAACCAATCACAGACCTTTGCTATCTATCTATCTATCTATCTATCTATCTATCTATCTATCTATCTATCTATCTATCTATCTATCTATCTATCTATCTATCTATCTATCTATCTCAAAACAGGCAATTAAATAAACTATTGTATAAAACTGATATGTAAGTTATATGTAATGTAATATGTAGTTTTATGTAATTACACATGTGTAATGCACATTTTTTAAAGCCATCACTCAGATCAGAATTCAGTTCTATAAAGAACAGCAATTAGCTTGTAGAGCCTCTCTTGTTGGAGCTCGGCCATGCTGCTTTTCTCTGTGACTGTTTGTGAAGGTATGTGTATGTGTGTGTGTGTGTGTGTGTGTGTGTGTGTGTGTGTGTGTGTAAACATGTGGGCTTGTGCAGGTGTTTGGGTAACTCTCCAGATCTCTGCCACTTCCCTTACACAATGACTGGCTTGTTTTGAGCCCTGCCCACCTCCAAACTGGCTTTACCAGCACTGTGTGAGAAAGACTGTGTTTGTGTGTGTGTGTGTGTGTGTGTGTGTGTGGCTTCCTGTGTTCATCACACACACTGTGTTAGAGAAGGAAAAGCATTCCACAGCACATACACCGACAAAATGCTTATTTTCAACTGTCATGGGGGGGGGGGGGAATGATGCTATAATTACCATCTCTTCTCACTTTCACCATGTGCTGTGTTCTCTCTGTCTTGCTCTCTCTCTCACACACACACAAAGTAAAACATCACACCTTCTTACACACATCTGTAACACTACGACAGCTCATTTCCTCCCACACGAGACCATACAGACTATACTTACAGGTGATCTCTGCAGTGTTGTGGGGACATACATATACATATGTAATACATATGGGACCTATTATAACAGATACAGCAGATTAAACCATACATATGGGACATGAGTACATAATTAGTACTTGAATATATAATACATATGGGGCAATTATTATTGCATAATTATTATGTATGATACATATGGGCATATTAGTATTACATATTAGTACATATATGTACTGCGCAAGACAGTGAATATTGGTTCTACAATAAAAATTTAGGAGTTTGTATTTTTTTTTTGTAGTTTGTATGTGTTTATGTCACATTGGTTGTGCCTATACATGTGTTACAGTATATATAATAATGGACTGTAAGTGTTAATGTGTGGGTTTCTATATCCAATACTTATTCTCTCTCTTTCTCTCTCTCTCCGTCCTTGTAGCAGTGTATGTGGGTGCTAATGGACCATGTTATGGTGATGATGAGAAGAGAGATAGGCCTGTAGGCTGCTGTTTAGTAGACATGTTCCATCATGGCTCTCCATCACAGTCGTCAGCGCGGTCAGGCAGAACCAGCACACACACACACACACACACACACACACACAAACACACACACACCTGCCTCAACCTCGCCATGTGGACTGCACACACTGCAGGTGGATCATGGGAAAACCAGGATCCCTAAATATAACAGGTTGCCGTGGAAACCCAGGTGGAAGGGCACCTCCCGTACCCATATGGCAAAGTTGATTGGAGGCGGTTTGAATGCAGGTGCAGAGCTCTGGCCAGAGAAGGACACTCAGAGCTGCTTCATTACTTCAGCCCATGTGGGAGTCGTCAACATTTCCATGACAACCAGAAAGATTCGGCCACTGTAGTTTCTGCCATCTGTGAACGCCGTCATGGTAACCGTCTGGCCTCATGAGTCGGACCACTTTTCCCCCATTGTGCATTTTAATGGCTGCTTTATATACCCAACTCAAACTCTAATCAGCGTCCATCACCTGCATAGGTCCAGTGCATCCATGCATTTAATAGCAATACGCTGTGACCACAAACTCATTTGGTTGCAAGACTATGTGCAGAACTTATGTTGTACCGTTACAGCATTCCATGATTGTCATATCCAGTATTGCGGGGAATACTGTGCAAAATACAGTGGTAACCCTACTTACGAGTTTAATCCGTGCAGGAGCCGAGCTCGTTAGCTGGTTTGCTCGTTAGCTGGATGCATTTTCCCCATAAGAATACATGTAAAACTGATTAATCCGTGTCAGCCGGCCAATATACAGTATACTTTAATATGCTAAATAATGTGTTTATATGGGTTTTTAAAACATAAACGAGATGACGACGACGCTCGTGTAGGCTGGCTGCTAATGAGAGGGAGACTGACTGTGCTCGTATAGGCTGGCGGCTGCATGGTTACACTTATCATATGAAAAGTAAAAGTAAAATGTATCTAACTTTCTTGTTCACTACCTTTTGCTACCTTAGCGTCGCTTTCAACAGGCATTTTTACTGGACAGCGGTCAAAGGTAATGACTGACCTCTTCTTCTACGCTAGCATCTAGGAGATGCTACGACCGCAGCGCCCCTAGTGGTTGGCATACTTGAAGAAATTTACGCTACTCGTTAGCTGGAATTTTAGTCGTTACCTGGAACAAAAATATTCCGAGATCTCGACTCATTACCTGGAATACTTGTTAGTAGGGATGCTTGTAAGTAGGGTTACCACTATACAGTGTTAAAGTAATATGATTGTCACTGTTACACATTACAGAAAGTGTGTTACATGCGTTACTCATCTGTCTTCAAGGGGCACAATATTAATTATGCACCAAGCTCTATAACATTTTATGCATATTTTTTGGTGTCTGTTTTTGTAACATAATGAAGTATTGATTACCAAGTGAGGAGAGGTTTAGAGAGGGCTAAACCAACACTGACACTTGAAGAAAGGAGCCACAACCTCACCTAAACAGGTCAGACTGGAAAGCTCTGCAGACTTTGTTTTATTCCATATTACTTTATTTTGAGCTGCAGCTGTTTCCCCCATTCCACCTTAAGTGCTGCAGGACATTGTAGCGCATCGGAGCTGAACACTACTGCAGCATTTAAGGTGGAACGGGAGATTCGTAGCTGCGCACTAGTTCGCGAGCTTAGCTAATATGAGCTTGTGTGAACTCTTATCGGCTGAAGTGCTTCTTCAGAGCATGACAAGCTTACCTTGACTAGAGAAAAATGTGTATCCTGCCTGCATTATCTGTCTACAGTGAAGCAGTTTGATGTGTTTACTTTGTTACTTTGTACAGAAAACAGCTAACGTTTACAATATCACTACTGAAGTGCAGAAAATATGTTTCGTCTGCATTGTAGCTATGATCATTTTACATATTACATTTCATAAATTTCTAATTAAAATTAATCTTACCACTTGACATATCACTAGCTCTAAAGCTGCTATTAGACATCACGTTCAGGAGTATCAAAGATTTAGGACATCTTATGGCCACCGTGTTGGAAGGGAGGGGCTGTGGAAAGAGTCTTCAGTTGGTTGCAATATGTAAACTAAACCACTAGATGTCGCTGGAAACTACATACTGGGCCTTTAAAATATTAAAACCACTAAATGTTTTTTCTCTTCCTACACAGTAAATCTGCCAGTGTTAAATCAACACTATTAGAGTTAAATTAATACTGAGGGTGTCAAAATGTAACACTCCCAGTGTTAATTTAACTCTAATAGTGTTGATTTAACACTGGCAGATTTACTGTGTATAAAGTTACTATTTTGTACATATTTTTTTTCTGAACTAGTGTAAATTCACTACTTTGTAGTTTAAAGCTTGATTGTGTTGTAATAAGTCATTTAGATTGGTAACAAAAAAGATGTGTAATTAGCCACCATGCTAATGTTAAATGTTAGTTTCACACTATAATTAGGGTGACCAAAAGTCCTCTTTTTCCCGGACATGTCCTACTTTTGAGACATAAAAAAATGTCCGGGGGGAATTTCAAAATCGTCCAGAATTTTCTTCGACTGCCTCAAACATAATACATGTACAGTGCATTGTGATTAGAATTGCCACTCTGTTCCATTCCACTCCATTCCAGGTTTCTCTGTATCGCACCCGCACTGATTAAACGCTATGTCTCTTTGGACCTTACCTCACCTTACCTTGTCTCACCGTTAAGATTAGTGTTACGTGACATGTACATAATACAAACTCCGTCAGCTTCTTTTAAGACCTGCTAAAACTTTAAGGGGGGCCTGTAAAAAAATACAGAGTTTTCATCCTGTACAGGCCCTTTTTCTCCTGAAAACCAGTGGGATTAATATCACACTTTGATTGTAAATTGTAATCGTACCACCGATTAATGTGTAGAAAAAACAATGGTTAGATTTACTGAATAATGTTGTGTTAGTTCGAAATTTGATGTTTCATCACTTAAATGTGATCAAGTCTTTTTTTTATACATGTTTT
>BRDA01083331.1:2500-16156 GCA_036984385.1 Crenuchus spilurus | reverse complement strand
CAGGCCCATCTTAAGTTTGCCCATGACCATTTGGATGATCCAGAGGAGTCATGGGAGAAAGTACTGTGGTCAGATGAGACCAAAATAGAACTTTTGGTCTTAATTCCACTCGCTGTGTTTGGAGGACGAAGAATGATGAATACCATCCCAAAAACACCATCCCTACTGTGAAGAATGGGGGTGGAAGCATCATGTTTTGGGGGTGTTTTTCTGCACATAGGACAGGACGATTGCACTGTATTACAGTTTTTCTCAGTCAATTTGGTTCATTTCTCAGATCAGAATTGAAATTCTCAAAACTATTCATACAATCTCCACATCTCCTTGTCACTTGTGCACATCGTAATAGCATTTCTCATTGTGTTTCTCATTGTGTTTCTCATTGTGTTTCTCATTTTGCAAATGCTTTTGTACATTCATGGTCAAGTACAATTATCTGCTGTTTTTTACATTATCAGCTGCTTATGTCACGTTCATCAAAATATGTTCTACTGATTGTCTGTTAAATTGTCTTTCCCTCTAAAACATTTAGGTTTAGGGGCATCGCCTCAGTCACTACATGCAAAAGTGCTGAACATGTTCTCATATCGCTCAGGCATCATCACTTTTTTGGTAAATTTAGGTCATTTATACTAAATTGATGAAGTTGTACAATCATACAAGGTGAATCTTGGCGTTCAGGTAAGAAGGGGAAGGTTTAGATCAAACAATAATCAAACAGCTTACAGCTCTCAATGACACCAGATGAGTATGAACCTGCTGTACAAAGTTCCATTTCAAAGACATGATAACCGAGTGAAAGAGCTGCGGTACCAGTATGTAGCCTACAGGTAAAATCCTTATACATACTGACACATTTGCTGTGGCTGAAACATCTGTTTCTTGTCCAAAATGAACATTATATGTACTTCATTACTGCTTTTATGCTTCAGCGTATCATAGAGCTGGAATCAGGAGAACCGCTCCACACTTTTGTATTGTGTTATTGAAAGCTGCCGGTTGTCCATCTTTCCTGAATTTCAATCTATTTTTTTGTCAACAAATTGCTGTGTGAACAATACAGCAAAAGAATATGTCTGTATAAATTTAATTCCAGTCCAATTTCTTGCAGTCAGCCTCTCACATACAGTCATGTGTAACTTGTGTTGTAAGTTTGTATTTTGTGTGTAACACATGTCGTTTCAACTAATAAACCACAGAATATCCAGCGTTTCTGTAATCAAGAGCTGACAAAATGACTAAGTATTCTGACGGCCTTGTTCATAGGCAATGACACACAGACTAGACATTCTGATGGCACTGACTAGTTGATTGACATAAATATTTGCTTTTGAGGCAAAACCAAAGAATTCTGAGTGAGGTACAGGCTTTTGCAGGTGTTTCATTGAGTTTTGCTGGTTGCACTAACTGTTTGAGAAATGCACTTGTTATGATGAGAATATAAATCATGATGTGAGAAATGTACCAAATCACCTGAGAAAAACTATTTTAATTTAATTTTAATTTAATTGTATTATTATTCTAAATGTCATAGTTGTAATACTTTGGCAATACTGTATGTCAGTCATGCCAATAAAGCAATTTTGATTTGATTTTATTTGATTTGAAAGACGGAGAGAGAAAAACAGAGTCTGAGAGATAGATAAACTGAAAGAGAGACTTAGAGAGAAAGATTGAGAGACTGAGAGAGAAAGACTGAGAGACTGAGAGAGAAAGACTGAGAGACTGAGAGAAAAAAACTGAGAGAGACAGAGAGAGAAAGTCTGAAAGAGAGAGAAAGAGAGACTGAGAGAAAGATTGAAAAAGAGACAGAGAAAGACTGAGAGAGACAAAAACTGAAAGTGAGACAGAGTGAGACTGAGAAAGAAAAACTGAAAGAGAGACAGAGAGAGAAAGACTGAAAGAGAGACACAGAGAGAAAGACTAAAAGAGACAGAGAGAAAGTTTGAAAGAGAGACAGAGAGAAACTGAGAAAGAGAAAGACTGAAAGAGAGACAGAGAGAGAGTGAGAGAGAGAAAGACTGAAAGAGAGACAGAGAGAGAAACTGAAAGAGAGACAGAGTGAGACTGAGAGAGAAAGACTGAAAGAGAGACAGGGAGAGACAGACTGAAAGAGAGACAGAGAGAGACTGAGAGAGAAAAACTGAAAGAGAGACACAGAGAGAAAGACTGAAAGAGAGACAGAGTGAGACTGAGAGAGAAAGACTCAAAGAGAGACAGAGTGAGACTGAGAGAGAGAAATACTGAAAGAGAGACAGAGACTGAAATACTGAGAGAGAAAGACTGAGAGACAGAGAGAGAAAGACTGAAAGAGACAGATAGACAGAGATGGAGAGAGAAAGACTGAGAGACAGAGAGAGAAAGACTGAAAGAGACACTGAGAGACTGAGATAGAAAGACTGAAAGAGAGAGAGAGTGAGACTGAGAGAGGAAGACTGAAAGAGAGACAGAGTGAGACAGAGAGAGAAAGACTGAAAGAGAGACAGAGAGAGACTGAGAGAGAAAGACTGAAAGAGAGACAGAGTGAGACTGAGAGAGAAAGACTGAAAGAGAGACAGAGAGAGACAGAGAGAGAAATACTGAAAGAGAGACAGAGAGAGATAGACTGAAAGAGAGACAGAGAGAGACTAAGAGAGAAAGACTGAAAGAGAGACAGAGAGAGAAAGACTGAAAGAGAGACAGAGAGACTGAAAGACTGAGAGAGAAAGACTGAGAGACAGAGAGAGAAAGACTGAAAGAGACAGATAGACAGAGACGGAGAGAGAAAGACTCAGAGACAGAGAGAGAAAGACTGAAAGAGACACTGAGAGACTGAGATAGAAAGACTGAAAGAGAGAGAGAGTGAGACAGAGAGAGAAAGACTGAAAGAGAGACAGAGAGAGACTGAGAGAGAAAGACTGAAAGAGAGACAGAGTGAGACAGAGAGAGAAAGGCTGAAAGAGAGACAGAGAGAGAAAGACTGAAAGAGAGACAGAGAGACTGAGAGACTGAGAGAGAAAGACAGAGACAGAGAGAGAAAGACTGAAAGAGACACAGAGAGACTGAGAGACTGAGAGAGACTGAAAGAGACACAGAAAGAGAAAGGTGAACAGAAGAAGAGAGGTGTGAAAAACAGCAGAGATAGGAAAGAGAGGGGGCGAGAGAGTTAATATCAGTCAGCTGAATGTGTGAATAAATACTGAAACTTCAGTGAACAATTATTTGCTGCATTCTTGTGCAAAAGTTAGTGCCCCCATGTTATTACTGGTGCCACAGCGTTTGCACAGGCCATATGTTATGTATAATTTGATCTAAAATGTTACAATTAAATACAAAGTAAGTGTGTAAGAGTTCACTCACACTCAGAACATCAGTAAATATGCAGGTTAACAGGGAGCCTGACTTTGTGTGGGATTTACTAACAGCTGTAGAGATCAGAGTCTCGTAGGTGCTGACTTTTACCTCTCAAACATCTCTGGTTACTCTCTACCCCAAATCTCTGTGGAAATGTTCAAAGATGTCGTAAAAAAAAGATCCGGCCGGGCCATTCAATCTTGTCCGCATATGAATTTCACGGTCTGCACCATGCAGGTCAGTGGTGATTTTGTTTGGGTCCTTCAAAGACAGGCATGTCTGACAGAAACCCAAGAAGAACTCTTTCAGAACACCTACAGGCAGCATTCTGAATATAAATATGGTTCCTCAAGGGTTCTTTAGTAAGCAGTTCCTTGCATTTATATGGTTCTTGTCTGATGATTCTATAGAGCACGTATTTGAAATGTGTTCTATACTGCAGCAAAAATGTTCTACTAAAGGCAGGGGCGGATTTGGAAGTTCTGGGGTCCCAAGTAATGTCTGTTGACCCTGATCAAACAAATTCTTTTATAAAAAAAGTTATGGTTATGGTGCCATAATTTATTGAGCATAAATTTGATTATTATGATTAATTATTAATAAATATTAATACTTAAACATTATTATTCATAAAATATTATAAATAATTACTAGGTACTATTAATAATATACTAATAATAACCATTAATCATTATTATTAATAATAAAATAATACATTAATATAAATCATTAATAAAATACCAATAAATTATTAAATATTAATAAACTGCCAAAAGCATGTGGCATAAAATTATCAAACATTTCTGTGTTTCACTTTGTTAGTCAACTTCACTCCAACTCATTACCACCAATTTTACACTTATTTTTTAACTGTATGGTCAATAGCCCTCATTTACATAAAATTATACCTAATTGTTTTGTAAAAATAAGCAATAAATGGATAGTTATCACAGGTAGATGCACGCACACAGACACAGATTCAAATGTTAATGTTTTTATATGAAACCTCTGATATAAAATACATCTAGCTGACATGACACAGGCAGAACAAACCTCCAACATGTTAACAACTTACAGTGGCAGGTGAACATGGACTGCTGGCCAACTTGCAAAACACCGGTTTACAAGTCCAGATGCTGTTTGGGTGTCTGCTGGGAAAGCCAATCACACATTAGCAAGAAAGGGCAGAGCCAATCTGTGAGCTTATGGGTGGTCTAAAGGAGAACAGGCCTCAAGATTTCTGTTGGGTCCTGGTGCTCGACCAATCTTCATTTAAAACAGCATACCATTGTTTTTGGACAGAAAAATCTGCAGAGAACCAAAACACAAACATGTCCCCCCTGTTACCCCCCATTACATTTGTGGTGCACGGTCTCTCTTTAGTTTCAAACAACAAAAACAATTATGGATTTAGTTGTTTTTTTTTTTTTTTTTGTCAGCCTCTTTTGGCCAGCAGGCAGCCCTCTAATCTCTGGGGCTTCAAGCAAAGTGTGGTTTGTGTGTTGGTTAAGTCCGCCACTGAGCAGAGGTCAAATGTCCAGTTTGGAGATGCCAGTTGAAAAACACACTCTAAAAAGGATACCTGAAGCACCATTTGTGGTTTCTCAGCATTCCACAATGGCAGAACCCTTTACAGAACCTCCAGCACCCTTGGAGGAGGAGTCTCTGAAATACTTTTCCTCCACAAACCCTGGGTCAGTACCGGTTTGGTAACTGGGTCAGTATCTTTCCCATTACATGGTCAGTAATTTTCCTGTAAGTGGGTCAGTATCTTTACTATAACTGGGTCAGTACCATACCTGTGATCTGTTCTGTAACTGTTGTAGAACCCTGGAGGTTTAATTGTACAACATAATGGTATCAGATGGTGTTCATACAGTAATAGACCTTCAGGCCCGTGGGGGGATGTTTACACTGTTTGTGAGTTGGAGAGTACTTTGTGTGGAGTTTGTTTATTACCTGTGGTGGTGTTCATTGTTTGGTGGTGAAAGTAGCAGAGGAAGGAGATGAAAGGGGTGTGCGATGGTGTGTGATGGTGTGAAACGCCTGGAGGCCCAGCCACAATACACAACAATACACACCAGAGTGCTCCAGTTATCAGTCAGTCAGTGTGGAGTGGGCTTTAGAGCTTCAGTGCAGTGGCTTTGATGGTCCTGACTGAGAGCAGCAGGGAAGCCAAATCCAAGTTGGGGGGCAGTCACAGTGTTTTCCCCCCTAAATGTTCATAATGAAATAATGAAGATGTAAATAAAGTCATTCAGAGAAGGTTTGGTGTGAAACGCTCCATCCTACAGGAGCTACAGTCAGAAGTACTCACAGTGGTTTTGATGGTAACCAGATGTCTGAAGTCTCTTAGAGCTCCTTGAAAGAAAGTTATTATATCAAATGTTTATGAATACACAATGATTACATATTTAATCTGAGAATATTTCAGTCTAAAATGTATGTTAAAGCCTATTCATGGTGGAAGGACACATTTTACTGCAAAATAGTCCCCAAAGAAAACTTATTTGATCAGATTTATCACTATTTGACCATCATCACCATCACAGATGACACATGAAGCTGCACTGGGGGGTTTGGAGAGTAAATACAATTCTTATATTTATGTTGTAGAACATTGTGATGTCTGGTTACCTTCATCACAACTGTTAACACATCTTGTATGATTCTCATAGCGGGTTTGGACTTCTGCAAAGCCACTCTGGGATAATGAGCAGCTCTGTACTAATAAATCTGAACTGGTTTGTTTAGTGTTGTACTCTGATGTCAGTGTTTGAAATGCTAATATCACAGCAGGCTGTAAACGAGCTTCCAACCAATAACAGTGTTTTTATTGCCTCCAAACCAATCACAGCTCCACAGGAGCGATGGACATTTTGATAAATCCAATCCAACAAATACGTAAAGGAATGAAAAAACATTTGCAATAGCACAAACATTACATTATATGTTGTAAGAGTGTTACAATATTATTTGTCTTGTTTACCATTTGTAATTTTTTTACTCAGTGAAAGTGACTGAAAGCATCATCAGGGTAAAAGACGTGATGTGACTGATGTCTAAAAGGACATGATAACAGAGCACCAGGTGAAACATGGTGGAGGCAGCATCTCAGACACCACTGACTGTGTGATGGTCTAGAGCTGCTGTAGTGAAGCTGGACTGAGAACAGACTTCTGTACACTGAGTGTCTCCTAACAGTATAACAGTGGTGCCCAAAAGGCCATCACTGACAGAGGAGAACAGTGACTCTAGTGGTACAGAGCCACAGTGGATCAGTTAACCTGTGTAATGAACAGGAAAGTGTCTGAGATCACCACTGAGTGAAGTAAGAGGTGTTTATTCTCACTATGTCGTAGATGTTCATAATATTCTGATAAATATGTATGTAAAGAGTAAATCTGTTAAAATCTGTTAAATATGTTAAAAATAATATTACAAATCATTTCACAAAACAGATATCTCAGTTTTTGTCATTATAAAGTTATTTGAGAGGAGATATATAATTATTTACAGCGCCCTCCATAATTATTGGCACCCCTGGTGTTAGTACTTTGTACAACCTTTTGCCAAAAAAACAGCACTTAATCTTCTCCTATAACTCTTCACAACATGGGAGAATACAGAAAGAGGATCTTCTACCATTCCTCTTTACACAACCTCTCTAAATCGTCCAGAGTCCTGGGTCTTTTCCTATGCACTCTCCTCTTCAGCTCACCCCACAGGTTATCTATTGGGTTGAGGTCTGGCGACTGAGATGGCCATAAGAGGAGCTTGATTTTGTGCCTTGTGAACCATTTTTGAGTAGATTTGGCCACATTATTAGTAGATTAGTATTAGTAGTAAATTAGTAGATTTAGGGTCATTATCTTGCTGTAAGATCCAGTGATGACCCATCTTCAGCTTTTGGGCAGAGGCCACCAGATTCTGATTCAAAATGTCCTGATATTTATTGCTTGTTGGCATGTAGATAGTGCCTGATGGTTGTTTGGGAGACCTCGTAACCCCAAGATGCTACCATTTGATTCAATTCTCTTACAGTGAGCTTTGGAGAACTTTTTACTTCTCTTACCATCCTTCTCCCTGTGCGTGGTGGCAAGATACACTTGCATCCTCTTCCAGGCTTGTTTGTCACAGTTCCAGATGTTTTGAACGTTTTGATGATTGCTCTGACTATAGATAAGGGCATCTGCAGGCGAGTGGCTATTTTCTTGTAGCCATTGCCTGATTTATGAAGGTCAACACACATCTGCCTTACTTGAATAGTGTGTTCTCTTGTCTTTCACATGTTTAAGAGTGAGTAAGAGAAATAGGCCTCTGTGTAACGTCATATTTATACCCCAGGGAAAGAGGACGTGATGAATTACTAAGTAAAGGTTCCTAGATACTTTGATCCACTTTATAAACTACAGTAGAAATGACATAAATGGTTCAAATACATTTATTTCCAAGAAATTGTTAAGGGTGCCAATAATTGCAATAAAAAATAACTTATTTTAAGGCTTTTAACACATTTTAACTAGGGGTGCCAGTAATTATGGAGGACACTGTGTATTATCTATAAAGTAAAGCTAATAAACCGAGCTGTCATAACATTACTTTCACACCTTATTTGACACATCAGTTGAATTTTAAAAGTTGGTATCAAAGTTTAGCCCCACCCGACTAAACTGCTCCAGCTGTGAGAGGCAGACTGTTTGTTGAGTATTAACCTGATTTAAAGATGAATGAAAGCTTAGCCTGCAGTCATAGCACTGAATGGTAAAGCTTTGTTTTGGCCAATCAGATGTGTGCAATGCCCGTTGTGTGGGAATATGAATAGAGCTGAAAGAGGAGCTTCTGAATGGCCTGTCAAACACATCCTACACATTTGCTCAACCATTCATACCAGAGACATTACAGCCAGTTTACTTCAGCATCTCCTCCTCACATTCAGAGCTTCATGACTTTGTCTCCTCTTTAAAGGCAAACAGTGTGAGGTAACATCTTTTTTCTCCAGCTTTGATGTGACCCAGTGCTGTGTGCTGTCATTTACTGACCCCCCAAATACAGCAATGACTGATTTCTCCGATTTTCTGGCAGAACTTATGCCAAAATATGATTGAGTTCTTATTGTTGGGGATTTTAACATTCACGTGTGCTGTCCTGATAAACCGTTGGCGAAGGACTTTTTAAGTATCATTGACTCTTTTAATTTAATTTAATTTAATTTAATGTTTCTGGTACCACACATGAACATGGACATATGTTAGACCTTGTCCTTTCTTATGGGTTTTCAGTATCAAACTTAGAGATCTGTGATGGTGGTTTTTCGGATCACATCCCTGTTTTATTTGATGTTGTTTTATCCTCTGCTGCAGTCAAATTTGTTATTCCTGTAAGTTTAAAACATGCAGTAGTGCAACCCCTGCTCAATAAACCCGGCCTCAATCATACTATGTATGCTGACAAATTATAGGCTCATTTCCAAGTTGCCTTTTATAGGGGCAGCCATGGCCTAGTGGTAAGGATCTGGTCTTGTGACCAGAAGGTAGCTGGTTCAATCCCCAGACAGGGCATGACTGATGTACCCTTAAGGAAGGCACCTAACCCCCTAACTGCTCCCTGGGCACCAGTGGATAAGGGCTGCACACTGCTTCGGGCACACAGCCAGGTGTGTTCACTAGTGTGTGTGTTTCACTGCATGAATGGGTTAAATATGGAGGTCAAATTTCATTGGCAAATTGGTTTACCTTAGTCTCAAAAATCTTAGAGAAAATTGTTTACACCCAATTAAAATCTTTTATGGACGAGCACAAAATCCTTGAGGTTTTCCAGTCTGGTTTTAAAACCATGCATAGTACTGAGACAGCATTGCTTAGGGTTTTTAATGATATCCTCCTATCGACTGACTCGGGTGATCATGTGATTCTGGTCCTGCTTGACGCAGCTTTTGACATGGTAGATCACATCATTATAATTTCTCGGCTGCAGGACATAGTGGGCATTTGTGGCAGTGCACTGGATTGGTTTAGGTCATACCTGACAGACGGAACCCTGTGCATAACCTTCCCTGGCTCAAAATCCACCTCTGCTCCCCTGTTATATGGCGTTCCTCAGGGCTCAATTTTAGGTCGCATCCTTTTCTCAGCTTATCTGCTCCCACTGGGTTCCATTTTTAGAAAACATGGCTTCTCTTTTCATTGTTACGCTGATGACAGCCAGATTTATGTACCTCTGAAGAGAAACGATGCATGTTCCTTTAAATCACAGCTTTTATGCCGTGATGATGTTAAAGCCTGGATGGCTTTAATTTTTTTTTATTTAAATGAAAAGAGGACAGAAGTGATGGTGTTTGGTCCCAGTGGTCCCTGTGAAACCCCCCCCCAATTGACTTGGGCCCCCTGAAAACATATATGAAGTCATGTGATTCTATGGGTGGCATGGTGGCTTAGTGGTTAACACAATCGCCTCGCAACGCTGAGATCTTGGGTTCGAGCATCTGAGCAGAGTTTCCATGTTTTCCCCGTGTCAGGGCCTCATCACTGTCCATTTTTAAAACTTGTCTTAAAACTCATTTTTATTCATTGGCTTTTAACCCAGCATGAGACTTATTTTATTTTATTTATTTTATTAGTATTTTATTAGTTTTACTGTATTTTTATGTTGCAAAGCAAATGTGCAATATACTGTTATTCAATTTATATTCTTCTTCTTCTTCTTCTTCTTCTTCTACTTCTTCTTCTTCTGACCCTAAATCTGTCTGCTTCATTACGCCTGACTTTCTGACACAGCACTGAGAGCCTGATTACTGTGAGGAGTTGAGGGGAAAGTCCAGCAGAGACACAATCGCTCATATATCAGAGCAGAAAGGAGAAAAGCAGGCCGGTCAGAAATAGCTCTTCTTGAGGAAATGAGTGCAAGCAGCTCTGCTGAACTTTAACAATGGACGGCAAGGCAGCTCAGGCAATGTCACCCACTACTTGGCCACACAGCGGGGCATATGGAGGGAAACATGTGGTGACCCTCGAGAGCATCTTAGAGGACCCTGAGCTTCCTGCTCGATACCTCCGGCTTTCTCCACCTGACCCTACCCTCCCTCCACCATGCAGAGAGCACAGGATAGAGCCTGCAGTTCCTGTGCAGGGAAATCCTTTCTTTCAGCACCATCACTCATGTTTATCTCTTCAACACAGAACCACATGACCCACCTCATCACCAGATAGATCAGGGTCACCTCTGACCAAAGGTCTCAAAAGTATTCACATTCATTACTCAGGTAGAAGTATAGATATTAGGGTTTAAAAAGACTTTTATAGAAGTTGAAGCATCAACTTAAGCTTTTTACTCCAGTAAAAGTTCAAAAGTTCTGGTTTCAAAACTACTTAAAGTATAAAAGTAAAAGTAATGTAAGGAAAACAAATGCCCAAACTTAGGCTGTGCCACAGGGGCATAGTGCACTACCCCACCCCCCCACCCCCAAAATAAATTTTTTCTAAAAGCCGTAATGGCTATGGTATATTAAAATGGTAATGTTGACATTTTTTGAATGTACTGACTACCTGTTTCAGCTGCATATATGCCCCTTAAAAATGAAAACATTTTAGTCATTTCAAATACAGTATATGTGTAGTACTGAGCTTACTGGAGAGTGACGAGACACGTGACGAGCAGGTGTGATGGATCGCTTACCAATAGGGTATGAGAATGGTATGTTTATACTTATCAAAGTGCGTTCTCTGCTGAAAGCTAAGGATGCTGCCTTCAGGTCCAGCGACCCACAGGAACTCAGAAGGGCTAGAAGAGAGCTGACTGGAGGTGTGAAGAGGGCAAAAAGCTGCATATGCTCAGAAAATACAGAGACATTTCACCTCCAAGGAGCATGTGGAGGGGCATAAAGTGCATCACAGACTACAAATCAAAGGATGCATAATGCCCCAATGACCACTCCCTGTCAGAGGCTCTCAACAAATTCTACGCCCGGTTCGAGAACCCCAACACCCCCCCCAACACTAGACTCACCCCGGCACCTGGAGAAGTGCCCATCAGCATGACTCCAGTTGAAGTAAGGAGGACTCTGAGGGGAATCGACCTTCGAAAGGCGGCCGGCCCCCGACAACATCCCTGGTTGGGTGTTAAAGGACTGCACGGATCAGCTCAGTAGTCCTGGCGGACATCTTTAACACCTCCCTCAGTCAGACAGTTGTCCCCACCTGCATGATGACTGCCACCATCATTCCGGTCTCCAAGAGCTCCACAGTGACAGGTCTGAATGACTACCGGCCAATAGCCCTCACGCCGATAGTCACAAAGTGCTTTGAGAGACTGGTCATGTCCCACATCAAAGCCACCATCGACATCACTGTGGATCCTCATCAATATGCCTACAGGAAGAACCGTTCTACAGAGGATGCCATTTCCTTCGTGGTCCACATCACACTCACCCACCTGGAACAGAAGGACTCCTATGTCCGTTTGCTCTTTGTGGACTTCACATCAGCCTTCAACACAATGGTTCCTCAGACCCTGGCTCACAAACTCTTTTCACTCGAACTGAACACTTCCCTCTGCAATTGGGTCCTGGTCCTGACCAAAAGACCATAGTCTGTTAAGAGCCACAACATCACCTCCTCCACCTTAACCCTCAGCACTGGCTCTCCTCAGGGCTGTGTGTTAAGTCCCATCCTGTTCACTCTGCTCACATATGACTGCTCACCTACCCAACCAGGCTGTCATATTGTGAAGTTTGCAGATGACACAGCTGTCGTCGGATGCGTCACAAACAGTGATTAGTCTGGCTACAGGCAGGAAGTGAAACACCTGGAGGGCTGGTGCAGAGAAAACAACCTCTGCATCAATGTAAAAAAGACAAAGGAGATGATTGTGGACTTCAGAAGAAGCCCCCCTGCACGTCAGAGGATCTGAGGTGGAAGTGGTCTCCAGCTACAGGTACTTGGGTGTTCACCTGAGTGACAACCTCACCTGGAGCAACAACACTTCCAGTCTGGTCAAGAAGGCACATTAGCAGCTCTACTTCCTCAGACGGCTGAGGTGAGCTGGTCTCGGGTCCGCAGTTCTCAGATCCTTCTACAGATGCATGGTGGAGAATGTCTTGTTCTGCTGCAGACAGTAAATCTCTGCAGAGGGTGGTGAAAGCTGCACAAAAGATTGTTGGAGTCAGCCTCCCCACCACCATGGACATCTACACCTCTAGATGCAGGAAAAGGGCCACCTGCATCATGAAGGACCCCACCCACCCAGCACATTCACTTATTGTCGTGCTCCCCTCTGGCAGGAGGCTGCGGTCCATAAAGTGTAAAGCCACCAGACTGAGGAACAGCTTCATTACAAAAGCTGTTTGACTCTTAAACTCCACTTAGGAAACAAACACACTGCACTGACACTTTATTACACTTGGCCACTTTAACTGTATGCTACTAATATTTATTCTTTATCCACTCATTCATATAAATTGCTGCTAATCTCCCCATGCTGTGCTCAATTCTCTGGACATTGTACAGTCTAAGTTACTGCTGATATAATATACTGCTCTGCATAGTGTACAGTCTATATATGCATATGTACAGTGAATTGGGTACTCTATAAAAATTGTCTGTAGGTACTTGTGTTTGTGTGCGCATGCATGTGTGTGCACGCAGCGATGGACTGGTGTCCTGGGCTTAGTTGAATAGAGTAATGCCCTGCCCTGCACCCAGTGAGGGGGTAGGGGACTAACAGCGACCCTGATAAGGATTAAGCAGGTGTGATCATGGATGGATGGATGGATAATAACAATAGTATTTTTTAGAAAAGTGAATTTCCTGAAGAATTGTTGCAGATGCTAGGCTGTAGGCTACATGGTCAGTAAGGTGCAACTATATGAGATAAGTGGTCATTGCTATAAGGTTGCCAGGGTCTTGCTATATGGGTGCTAAGGGGTTGCTAGATTGTTGCTGTGTGGTTCCTAAGTGCTTACTTGGTTGTTGCTACATGGTTACTGATAGGGTGTTATATGGGTGCTAGACTGTTGCTACATAGTTGCTACATGATTGCTATGAGGATGCTATGGTGTCTCAGGTGAATTGTGGTTTGAAGGTTTGCAGCCCATTCATTCCTATGGGAAATACAATGCAAAAATCTGATGTTAAGTGTAAGTTGTGCATCCCGTTATAAAGCTGTATACTGAGTTAGAATATTCACAATGATGGTGATTGGAAAGAGATGTTTCGAGACTACGTGAATACCTCTGAACACTACTCAGTAACTGAAGTGGTTATAAATACACTACATAATGTCTGAGACATTAATTTACAATTGTTTTGAGAAGATTTTGGACTAAAT
>BRDA01083328.1:1334-19110 GCA_036984385.1 Crenuchus spilurus | reverse complement strand
TATATTCAATTAACGTATGATCCGATTAGTCGACTAATCTTAAAAAATAATCGGTGATTAGTCGACTATAAAAATAATCGTTTGTGGCAGCCCTACTCCTGAACCAACAAAGCTGTGCCAGAAATCCTTGGAATATCATTTATTTACATTACATGTATATTAAAAGTTAAGGATGTTTTTCTCTTCTGCTGGAAAGTTACAATTTTGGAGATTCATGGTTTTCATTGGACAGTGACAAAAGTTCAGAGATGTGTTTTAAGTGGACATGAAAAAAGACCAAAAACCTCAGCGCTGAGAGGCAAACATGCTAACCACAAAGCCACCATGCTGCCTGTAAGTCCATTGTGTCATTGCTTTATCATACTTGGGGGCAGCCGTAACTTTTTGGTTAAGGATCTGGTCTTGAGTGAATCTAATCTAATACTTCTCAACCTGGATTTCCATCTGTGGGTTGCAGTGCTACTTCTACCCACATGGTCCATTTTTTTAATATTTTTATTAAATGTTTTGTTTTAGTTGATCTGGCATAGTGCAGTCACCACTATAACATTGCTAGCTGATGGGAAACTACTTAAGCTTCATTGAGTACACACACATATCCCAGAGCAGTGGGCAGGCACCTGCTGCAGCACCCAGGAAGCAGATGGGGGTTAGGTGCCTTGCCCAAAGGCACTTCAGCTGTGTATATTTCTTGCCATTTAATGGTACTGAACCAACAACCTTCTCCCGCTTCCCCCAAACTAGCCTTAACCTTTAGGTCATGACTGTCCCAGAACTGAGAACATCAACCATAAACTAACATGAAGGAAATCCAGCAGTAATAGCTAGAGTTAGGCTTCACAAGCACAGGAAACAAGCAATTCAATAGTGAACATACACACTTGACAGACGTGAGCACACTTGCTGTGAGTCTGCGGCCTTTCCATGGTACCCCGGGAGCAGATAGGGGTTAGGTGCCTTGCTCAAGGGCACATCAGTTGAACCAACAACCTTCCTGTCACAATGCTGGTTCCAGAACCCCTGTTCTCCATGAATTGTCCAATTATTGCGTTTATTACTTCTGGTCAAAATATAACCCTGTCAACCCTGCATGACCTGGTATTATGAATTAGGCAACTGTAAGACTTTCTATCGCATCATTTTGCCAGTTGCCACTGGCCTCTCTTTGAGAATAGATTTACATAAACTCACAGAAGAGGAAATAAATACAAAATTGCAGTGTTTTCTCTTATTTTTCCAAAGACATGCTGACTCTTGTTCCACCCCCTTATTAATTCACTACGCTTGTGATCACGCCAGCCTTCTGAACTGACTGGAGAAGCCCTCTCGCTGGTCATCGAGTAGCAGCAGTGAGGAATTTTCCTCGTCCAGCCAAGAGCATACATACTGAACACAGTTTTTAAAGCTGATTGACCAGTAATGCGTGCTTGGTTTCATTGACGAATGTCAACTAGTGTGATTCCCATGCATTCTGAGCTAAAGTACACTGCGGGGCTCACTCAGTAGCTCAGAATGATAATGGAATAACAGTTAGGGATGGCAGGAGCGCCAGTGGTCAGGGAGCTTTGTCACAAGCCAAAAAGGTTGTGGATTTGAACCCAGCTGATAACATGCGGCTACAACACTGTCTAATCATCAGATGCTTTTGGGTAAAAAGCGAAATAATAGAAAATTATACTTAAATCTGAGTTGACAGTCTAAACTCTTCGAATTTGATGGATTCATTGAGTTTCCAGACTCAGCGTTGGCTTGAATGCTTTGATGATTCTTGTCCAGTCAGAGTGTATTCATTATTATATCATCACTGTAAGCTTTGTACGTCTTGACAATCTTGCTATCAAGGGTTGTAAAATCTTTTTTTGTTTGTTTTTTTTAATACATTTTTTTGCCAATTTTCTCCCTTTCCCAATATGGTAGTCGCCAATTAACCCAACCCATTAGTGGCTCTCCCCATCACTTTCCACTGTCCGTGACTCTAGGAGGGTGAAGACATGCACAAGCCTCCTCCGCTGCGTGCAATACAGCCACCACCTCTTTTCAAACCACCGCTTGATACACCATCACTGGGGAACCAACACGCTCAGAGGAAAGCGCAGGGTTCCCAGTTCCAAATGGACCAATCAGTAGACGCCTGAGCCATGCAATGTGTGAGTGATAGTTAGAGTGAGAGCGTCATCTACCCGCCCAGAGAGAGCACTGCCAATTTTGCTCTCTTGGACCCCAGCTGTTGATGGTAAACAGCATGACCGGGATTCGAACTCACGATCCTCTGATCATAGTGTCAGCGTCTTAGCCTGCTGAGCCACTCAGGGCCCTCGAAATATCTTTTTCGCATCTTCAATGCATTTCCAATACAAGACTGAACTAGTGTATTAAGAGGTAAACAAATACATCACCTTGCTTACAGTATCACAATATATTGAATAGTAAGCCCTGTTTCGTGATATATAGGATATTGCCAGGCTCTTGCCGGAATGATACAAGGGTTTGTATCGACAGCAAATGAGAACGATCGTAATAATGATCCTGAACTGCCTTTTAGATCCTGATGTGAAAAGCAGCTTTCGAAACCCACCACATACACCAAAGAACATGAGAGACACGTTCAAATGAAGCAAAGCCTGTGGCGGAGAGTGCTACAGCTGAGAAACAGATACATTTAATTGAACAAAAGAAATAAAAGCGGCCAGCTCTGAGCCAAGCAACCCCCAAAAGAGCGATTGTTACCAGGGCCACTGGATTAAACGCAGCCTCAAACCACACTATGACCGAAACAAAACATTTTTGACTGAAAGGCCATTTATATGAGTGCTCCATATTAAAAGTCGCAAAACGTGAATCTGTAGTCTGTAGTCCCTCCATTTGAGGTTCACTCACACTCTTCGGAGTCATGTGTTTGTGTGTAAGTGTGAGATTCACAGTAACTTGATTGCTGGTGTGAGAATCAAAGTTGCTTTCAGTCAAAGAGCGAGTGCAGTCTCCCGCAGCAATTAGGCACAGATTCCCTCCACGGTTAACCTCTTTTCATCTCCTCTCTTGTCTTACAGGCTGTTCCGCCACAGAAACAGCACATTTGGCAACCATATTCACCCCTCCTTAAAACCCCACAGCGTAGATCTAATGCACATACAGTACCAGTCAAAAGTTTGGACACACATTCTGGACATTCTGTGACATTGTAGATTAATACTAAAGTCGTCCAAACTATGAATAAACACATCTGTAATTATTTAGTAAACAAACAAGTAAACAAGCCAGAATATGTTTATATTTGACATTCTTCACAGTAGGCACCTCTTGCTTAGATGCAGCTTTCTTGGCATTTTCTCAGTCAGCTTTATGAGGTAGTCACCTGGAATGGCTTTCAGTTAACAGCTGTGTCTCGTCAAGAGTTCATGACTTGCATTTCTTGCCCCATTAATGTGTTTGAGACATCAGTCGTGTGTCTACTTTGAAGAATCTAAAACATGTTTTGGTTTGTTTAACACTTTTAAGTTTACTACATGATTCCTTATGTGTTCCTTCAGAGTCTGGATGACTTCAGTGTTCATTTACAGTGTAGAAAAAAGTAAAACATTGAATGAGAAGGTGTGTTCAAACATTAAAGCCACCTTCTTGTACACTCACTGTTCATGTTATCCGCACATATATAAAGAGCATATATGTGCACTTTGTAGTTCTACAATTACAGACTGTAGTCCATCTGTTTCTCTGTATACATCATTAGCCAAAATATTGGCATAAATACAAATAAAGTATGATTTACTGCCCTTGAGGTGGTCCAGTATCTGGACATTTTGCCTAATCAGGATTTTATTATGGTAGAACTGAACAAATCCATGCAACAGCTGAATAGGAAAAAGGCCAAACTTGTGCTTTCTATCCAATAAGTTTCAATACCACTTTTAAATCACAAATTCTTGGCAGTTGTTAAGAAATTAAAGGAATTTTTCAACCTCATCCCCACTAGCACATGTCCATTGACTTCTATTATAAGCTATAATTTATTTGGCCTTTTCCAGCAACAGGAAAATGTGTCAAACTCATTGACTGTGCTAAAAAACCATATGATACAGAGCCATTCAATAGCGGTTAAATTGAAAAATGCTGGAGTGCTCCTTTAATGTGGTGAAAATGACAAGTATGTCTTGTTTTCAGAACAGCTTTTGATATATTTTGTGAAACACACGGCACAAAGAACATGTTGGCCCAGATACAGATGTCTCCAATAGAGACCGAGTTAGATAATGCTGGAGTATTTAGAAAATCCAGCATTCAGTAGGATGGCCTAAGACTTCTACACACTCCTGTACCAACACACAGGCATGAAAAGCAGCATTCTGGGCTGATCTACTGACCCACTCGTAGCTCTTGGCCAAAGACTGTCCTCTCTCCCAGGGCGGAGCAGTTCCAGCGGCCATAGCGGAACTGGTACTGGCACTCGTTGATGCCCATCTGAGCGCCCTCGCCGATGACGATGATGGCGTCTGGGCGGCTCTGACAGATGCCGCGCTGTCTGGGGGCCAGGCCGGGAATCTTGTTGCAGATTATATTTGCACCCAAAGCCACCACCGAGGACAGGGCCCTGTAGAGCAAAACACATACACATATGACTTCAGCAGACAGCTACAGTACCTCCTCTGATTTCTTTGTACGATTAAATAAATGGCCTATACAGGATTATTTAACCAATTGGGCCTGTACAATATTAAATGAATATTAAGTTAATAAATAAAAGCCTAATATGCCTCAAGATGTCATCAAAGAAAAAATCTTAATCATATAGTGTTGACAGGCAAGACGTGGAGATGAACAAGGTTGACACTACATCGCATGGTAGACTAAACATAGCATGACGACAATACAATGACAGACGAGGACTGAAACACTGGGAAGGCTCTGTAAAGCAAACATAATCAAACATGATCACAAAGCAATGCTGTGAACAGCGACGAGATTCAGGTGCAAACTATGAAACTAAATGTGACATGACATGACTGTGGGTGGAGCCATGATGTGGACTATGTAAACAAACAGCACATGGTGACTTGCCAGCACATGGACAGACATAAACACACACAGAACACGTGACTGGACAGAGGTGGGGCCTGTATATAATTACATAACATATTTGATATTTTGTCATTTGTAAATCAAATTTAGTCAGGTACATAAAACTCCACACTACTGTAAGTATGTATATTCTGTAATAGCTTCAATATATTTTTGGCTACCACTTATATGCTAATGATGAAAGTGAGGATTTGAAGTGTGTTGGAGCACCCACATATGAGCCTTTGCAGGCCATTTTGAGAAGTTTAAAGAATGTGAGAGCGCTGCACACTTTGTTCATGTAAGACACAGCAGACAAAGTCAAAACCTCCCATAAAGTGAACGAGAACAGGCACTCACATGTGGGCAAGGAGCTACACTTAGTGGAAAGAAACCCAAACAACGTCCAAACGAATTAGCACAGCAAAGTATGTTACTCTACAGAGAGGGACAATACGCAACCAAACGATCACAGAATATACAGCCCAATTACCACACAGTCACACACATAAAACTTACATTACTCTTGTAATTCAAGCTTGCTCCACATTTATCTGATTCTTGAAAAAGAGCCAAGTCAAACCAAAGTAAGGTAAATTCATATGTATGTACTGTATAGCAGGAGCTGCACTAAAACACTGTATACAATGAATTCTACTGTTTCTGTGGCCTAAAATGTCCTCTTACATGGATAAGGCAGAGCCATCTGTGCCCTGATACCATCCTACTTTTATTTGCACTTGTCAAACACCAGAGGAGCTTATCTCCTCATACAAATCTGTAAAGGTTTAACAGCCAGCCATATGAACCCATACGTCCACACACACAGAGTTCTACAAAAAAGGCATGCCGACTTCACAAGTGAGGTTTTACGTCTGGATGAATAACTAGAGTAACCATTTCATACCAGAAGAAAGCAGCCAACTAAATTCAAAGAGCAGTTCACACTCCATGCAGCTCTTCCACTGTGTCTAAGACCACAGCATCCATGCATGCTGTTTATTATAAGCCCCAAGTTCTTAATTCAAAGACAATATCTTACCCAAATGCTTTACAGGCATGTTGCTCTCCATCCTTATTTTGTCTTATGCTTTACACTTTCTCCTCCATCTAGAGTGTCTCAGATGGTGCCATAATGACTTACTCTTACTCTATCACAGGTCATCTGTTCCTCACGGTGTGATTCTAAGCACTAGGCATGACCAGCTGAGCCATTAGAGAAGCGGAACCACCACGTTACAGTGTCCAGTGTTTGCCAACAGGAAAATCAGCTAAAGCTTAAAGAGTTATTTTCCACTAAAGACTCCACTTCACTACATATTAATCTCCACTCAAAATTCTTAATTTATGTGCCCACTGAAAATTTGTTACAATAATTACTACTAATAATACATTAGTAATAAGTATAATACCACAATAAAAAAACAGTATTACCCTTGTGGAACAACCTACAGTAACTCTACCTGGATTTAGACAAGATTCCTAAAAGGATTACAAATCAGTAAATTAGGACAATAATTGGAGTAATACTACACAAGGTTACTATAACACTACAACATGAATATTATATGGAGAAGAAAGTATTTTTAAAAATTATGAAAATATCACACATCACTATAGACACCCAAATTTAAAATTTCTTAATTATTCTTAATTAGACTTATGTAATACATACAAGCTTGTATGTGTAATTACAACAACAACACAGCAACAGCAATAACAACAGCTGTAATAGTGGTAGTTGTAGTGGTAGTAGTAATAGTAGTACTAATGTTAGTTGAGTATTAATATTAGTCGTAGTAATAATAGCAGTAGTAGCATTAGTATTAGTAGCATTATTAGTACCAGAAGTAATAGTAGCAGTAATTGTAATAGTACAGTTGCAGTAGTATTATTAGCAGTAATAGTAGTAGTAGTAGTAGTAGGCATAGTAATACCTTAATTGTAATAGTAGTAGTAGTAGTAATGTTGTAATAGCCTAGTTGTAATTGTAATATTAGTAGTAGTAGCAGTAGTATTACTAGTAGTAGCACTTGCAGTAGTGGTAATAATAGTAGCAACATCAGTAGTATTAGCAGTAGTAGCAGTTGCAATAATAGTATTAGTACTATTAGTAGTAATAGCCTAGTTGTAATAGTTGTATTAGTAGCAGCAGCAGTAGTATTAGTAGTAGCAGGAGTAGTAATACTGGTAGTAGTAGTAGTGGTGGTGGTGGTAGCAATAGTAGAATAATAGCAGCAGCAGTAGTATTAGTAGTAGTAGTTGTAGCAGCAGTAGTATTAGTATTAGTAGTTGAAGCAGTAGTACTGGTAGTAAAAGTAGTCGTAGTAGCACTTGCAACAGTATTAGTAACAGCAGTAGTAATAGTAGCAGTTGCAATAATGGTAGTAATACTATTACTGGTGATAGCCTAGCTGTAAAAGTAGTTGTATTAGTAGTAGTAATACCCGGAGTAGTAGTAGCAGTAGTAGCACTTGCAATAATGCTAGTAGTACTATTACTTATAATAGCCTAGCTGTAAAAGTACTTGTATTAGTAGTAGTAGTAGTAGTAGTAGTAGTAATAGTAATAGTAGTATTAGCAGTAGTAGCAGTTGCAATAATGGTAGTAGTACTATTACTTGTAATAGCCTAGCTGTAAAAGTACTTGTATTAGTAGCAGCAGCAGTAGTAGTAGTAGTAGCAGTAGTAATAGTAGTATTAGCAGTAGTAGCAGTTGCAATAATGATAGTAGTACTATTACTTGTAATCGCTTAGCTGTAAAAGTAGTTGTATTATTATTATTATTATTATTAGTAGTAGTAGTAGTAGTAGCAGTAGTAGTAGTTGTTGTATTAGTAGTAGCAGTAGTAGTAGTATTAGCAGTAGTAGTTGTATCAGTAGTAGTAGTAGTAGTTGTATTAGTAGTAGTAATACCCGGAGTAGTATTAGCAGTAGTAGCACTTGCAATAATGCTAGTAGTACTATTACTTATAATAGCCTAGCTGTAAAAGTACTTGTAGTAGTAGTAGTAGTAGTAGTAGTAGTAGCAGCAGTAGTAATAGTAGTATTAGCAGTAGTAGCAGTTGCAATAATGGTAGTAGTACTATTACTTGTAATAGCCTAGCTGTAAAAGTACTTGTATTAGTAGCAGCAGCAGTAGTAGTAGTAGTAGCAGTAGTAATAGTAGTATTAGCAGTAGTAGCAGTTGCAATAATGATAGTAGTACTATTACTTGTAATAGCTTAGCTGTAAAAGTAGTTGTATTATTATTATTATTAGTAGTAGTAGTAGTAGTAGCAGTAGTAGTAGTAGCAGTAGTAGTAGTTGTTGTATTAGTAGTAGCAGTAGTAGTAGTATTAGCAGTAGTAGTTGTATCAGTAGTAGTAGTTGTTGTTGTATTAGTAGTACCAGTAGTAGTAGTATTAGCAGTAGTAGTTGTATCAGTAGTAGCAGTAGTAGTTGTATTAGTAGTAGTAGTAGCAGCAGCAGCAGTAGTAGCAGTAGTAGTAGTTTTTGTTGTATTAGTAGTAGCAGTAGTAGTAGTATTAGCAGTAGTAGTTGTATCAGTAGTAGTTGTGTTAGTAGTAGTAGTAGTAGTAGTTTCATTAGTAGTAGTAGCAGCAGCAGTAGTAATGGTAGTATTAGCAGTAGTAGCTGTATAGGTAGTAGCAGTAGTAATAGTAGTAATAGTACTTGTAATTGTAGATTCCAGCCTAGTTGTATTTGGTTGCTTCTCTGCAGTAGTTAACAGGAGCTGTGTGCTAGCAGGTTACTGCAGGTGCAGTAAACACTGAAGCTCTCTGCACCTGCTGCTCTCCTCACCAAACAGACTCACTCCGAGCACTTTCACCAAACGCGCACAGTAAACTCGTCCGAACCGAGTCTGTGCTCCATAACACAACACATCACCAACAGTCATCGTCAGCACGTGCACCACAAACACACACTCACATCAGCCTCACTGACCACACGTACAATAAACCCTCACAACAGTCAGACTCGCACTCAGCACGTGCACCAGAGCGCGCACAGCAAACACGCCATATCACTCACTAATGACCATCAGACAGACGCTGCTGAAGCAGAGTGGGGTACACGCACAGGTAGCTGCCGCTGCTGAGGATCAGGAGGATCTGAGGGTAGTAGACTGACAGCAGCGCGCCGCGCGTGGAGCCTGCGCGCATGGTGCTACAGAAGAGACGCTCCGGATCCTTCCCGAGAGGTTTTCTGGGGGGAGGGGGGGTGTATGTTTGCAGAAATGGCTGGGTGGGAGCTGTGCCCCCGTCACGCAGCTCCGCGCTGCCGAGCCCTCATCTCCAGCTCCTGGACTGAGGGAGGACTGCTGCTGCTGATGGAGGGAGCAGGGATTACATAGGCGCGCATCGCTTCACTATTGGCAGGAGAGGGGTGGTGGAGGGGTGGGTAGAAAGGGGGGGGGGGGTCCTCTGTGTTACAGCAGGTAAAAAAGGATGTTTTCTGCCATCAGAAAACTTAAGTCACATTAGTCCCAGTTAAATTAGGATTAGGTTTTCCCCACACGGTGCCACATCAGATTCATTAGTTTATTAGACACACACAAAAAGGTGGCCTAGGAAAACTGAAGATGTCATTTTTCTACTACTTTTTGCCTATTTTTGAGCTGCTGATTGAATATTTTATTCCATATTTTTAGTTATAAGTATCCTTTCCTTAACACTGATGGTTGAATCGCAATACAAACTCAGTGTCTGTACTGCTGAAGGGCGACCTCTTGTGGCACAAATCTGAGTTGCAATATGATCCTATATAAAGTCCCTTCGGTGCTGCGCAGCCTGAAAAAAAAATAGCAAACATAAAATCTAAACGATCCGACATTTTTGTGTCCAACAGTAAAGTGTAAGCAAGTTATTATATTGCAATCATAAAACCTCTTTCACTGAAAAAGACATGTTTTACCTCCAAAAAAATCAGTATTTTGCATCTACACAGTAAATCTGCCAGCGTTAAATCAACACTATTAGAGTTAAATTAACACTGAGAGTGTAACATTTTGACACCCTCAGTGTTAATTTAACTCTAATAGTGTTGATTTAACACTGGCAGATTTACTGTGTATTTCATGTAGTTGTTGTGTAAAAGCAAAGATTTAAGCATGCAGATCAAGATGAGAGGTTAAAGAAAATCTGTTCTCTTGAGTGTTAAGGTGGCTTTCAGTTCATTTTTAAAAAGTGGGGAAAAGCAACTCCTAAATTTAAAAATGATCAATAGTCCAGAATTAAAAGCTGACAGTAGACACTTTTATAATCTTATCGTTTTTTAAATCATGCGTTTGCAGTATTTATCTGATTTGACCAGGACAGCTGAGTCAATTCCTCCTTTAGGCTCCTTCAGCATCACATTAGCCAGATTCTGCCTGACTTTTAACTCAAGTCTGTCAACAGAAGTCCAGAAAGAATATGAGTTATCTTGAGATCACAAGATAACTAAAGCAGGTTTCACAATCACATCATAATGATAATGGTACAGAAAAAAATTAAGCTACTTACTTTTCACCACCCCACGTCATCCCCAACTCATCCCAAAAGTACTATGGAGCATAGAATACAGTACCACTGCTCCCAGTTCAGTGCTGAGCTTTATACCCCAGTAGCTCACACCTGGCATTAGGCATGGTGCCAATACGTTCATGTTTATCAGCTCCATAGAGTCCTATTCTATTGGCAGTACTTCTCTACAGGGACTAGACAAGCTATGTGTGTGCATCTATGTCAGCAATGGGTGCAACTTAAAACTCAATGCATTCATTAGGAGGGGTGTCCATAAACATTTGGACATATTGTGTCTTCTTTCTGGACCACACTGCAGACCTGCCAGGAAATGATGCATGCAGTGTCAGTTTTCTGGAATTTGGGCTGGTTCACTAATAAAAAATAAACAGTGTGATAAAGTTTTAGCCTGGGCATCTTTGGCACTGAGACCACCTTAAATTACACTGTTGATCACACACTCACACACTTATCTTGTCTTTAAAACATTACTTTGTGCCTTGCTGTTGCTGTCTTCACTGTATTCCTCAGAGTCTTTGACTGTCTTGTATTTGAATGTGAGCGCGCTCCCCCTAGTGGTAGTACTTGGGAGTTGCATTAATAATACACATTTGGAGCTTACTGTAAGGTTAAATGTCCAGACACTAATTCTAAAATGGGAAATCAGCTACTTAAGCTACATTTGCTGCAGATACTGGCATTTTTTTCTAATCTCAATACAAATAATAAGGGGGCTGGTCAAGTTCCACTTGCACTGTGAAAGCCGTAGAACCATTCTCTAGTGATGGAGCTCCATCCAGTACCATTAGGATAAGTTGGAGTAGTGTTTATGAACTAAACATCAGTACCTGACATCACTAATGCTCTTGCGTCTGTATGCAATCTCCTCACTGCTACACTTCATGTAAAGTCTTCCAGAAAAGTAGATGTTACTGTATCAAAGGGGATTTTGGAGAAAACTTTGGATGAGCAGATGTCTACAGACTTTTGGACATATAGCGTACATGGCTTCCCAGCTCACACAAGAACGTTGCAAGAACATTGCAAGAACGTCCCATTTAGGCCATTGGAACATTACCTTCTAACGTTTACAGAACGTTGTGGTGTGGAGTTCCTGCTTGGTTCTCAGTACGTTGGGTGTGAACATTAGACTATAATGTTCCTTGAACATTCCCTTAATGTTATTCCCAGCCAACACAAGAACGTTGCAAGAGCATTGCGAGAACGTTCCATTTAGGTTATGCGAATGTTATGGTGTATAGTTCTTGCCTGGTTATCAGAACGTTAGGTGTGGAGTTCTTGCTTGGTTAGGTGTGAACATTAGTGTGAACGTTCCTTGAACATTCCCTTAATGTTATTCCCGGCCAACACAAGAACGTTGCAAGAGCATTGCGAGAACGTTCCATTTAGGTTATGCGAATGTTATGGTGTATAGTTCTTGCCTGGTTATCAGAACGTTAGGTGTGGAGTTCTTGCTTGGTTAGGTGTGAACATTAGTGTGAACGTTCCTTGAACATTCCCTTAATGTTATTCCCAGCCAACACAAGAACGTTGCAAGAGCATTGCGAGAACGTTCCATTTAGGTTATGCGAATGTTATGGTGTATAGTTCTTGCTTGGTTATCAGAACGTTAGGTGTGAACATTAGGCTAGAACGTTCTTTGAACTTTCCCTTAATGTTATTATTATTATACACCCGGTCAGGTGGCAAACAGGGAACATTTGTTCATCGTTAGGCTAACGTTAGGTTGGAACGTTATATCTAGGTTTATTCAAATTTTTGTCAAAACCTTCAAAGAACGTTCCAGGAACGTTGTCATTTAACAGAACCATGCAAGAACGATACCAGAACGTTAGTTTAACGCTAGTTTAGATGAAAAAACGATGTCACTTCAGAGTGTTTTCAAAGAGGGTTGAAGGTTGAGGAATCAAAGTCAACATCCCATTTTAACATCTCCTTTAAAGACGCCGAGCTTAATGTCTCGTTTTTAAAGATGCTCTTTGCAAACACTGGCTTGTTTGCCCTGAAGCAGGGAGGCCATGGAGGGGCTCGTAGGCGGAGGTGGCCCTTCGTAATATCATAAAGCTTCAAAGGTTGGACACATTTATGAGGCTCTCCTTCTCTCTGTCGCTGAGATCAAAGTGCACCGTGGAGGTCTCCAGCATGTCTTTAGTGGATGTTTCTGATAGATGCTAACATAGTGCTAAATCTACATAGACTGCGCTAATGGAGCACATTAGAACAAACAGCTCGGGCTTCATCTTCCCTCACGCACATTCAGGTGTTCTCATCAGTGTCTTAACTATGTTAGAATGGGCCTCGTCACTGCCTTAATTATGTTATGGAGGGCCTACAGTGCTCTTGACGATTATGCTCAGTGATGGTGTTCATAGCCAGAAGACACATATTCCAGAAGGTCCGTAGCACAATAACAGTGCAGCCAAAAGAGAACTCTGGAAGATCTTCTCAGAGAAAGAGAAGAAATCCCATCAATTGCCTTTGTTAGTGTATTTAACCACAGGTCTCAAAGCCAAAACTGCACTTTAGCTGCTCTTTCACTGTTTGGAAGCTTATACAAATGGTATCTGTTTCTCTTCAGTTGCTCAGGATTTTGGAGCAAAGTGAAAAATCGATCCATTTCTGTCTCAAGCCGGGAGAAACATCTCAACGTCTTGTTGAATTTTATCAATGACCCGTCACCTCAAGAGCCCTTTGTCAAGACCTGCCAAGACTGTAATTCCTCCATCGGATCTCATTTCACCAGCTTCACAGCTAAATCCTACAAACCGACAAAAGTCAATTGCGACCACGTTTGCTGTGCTATTGTTTTAAACTATGTTACTGACTCTGCAGCATCTTGCAGCTTTTTTGGCAAACAGATGAGGATCAAAGGAAGAACAGCAGTGTGTTGCAGAAAAACATGTGTGTAAATCATCTGCGAGTCTCTATAATCCATCCCAGAAAAATCCGAGTTTTTAGAATCATCGCTTACAAGTTTGCATGAAACAGATGCAAAGCTGCACAAACAAAGGCGTAGAAACATCTGGGGGGCATGGAGGCAGTTACAGTGGTTTAACAGCCTGAAAGAGCCACTGACAGAGTGAAAATCTCCTGGCCCTCCTTCCTCTCTGATGTGCTGAGTAAATGAGCGTCGCACACTCCCACATACACACGGATCCACTTTATGTGCAGGAGATACATCTTTCTGTGCAGTACTTTACGTACAGTTGTTTATTTCATTTCCTGAACACTCAGACTGAATTAGAAATAGCAGGTCATCTGTCCAGTTGACCTGGACCTGTGTGGTTGGAGGAATAAACTGTAATGAATCGGAAACTGACTCTATAGTGGGTCATATGGGCAGTCGTGGCCTGGTGGTTAGGAATCTGGACTTGTGACCAGAAGGTTGCCAGATTGATCCCGGGGCATGAACTCATGACTGAAGTGCCCTTGAGCCAGGGCTGCCCACTGCGTCGGGCGCATGTTCTCACAGCCTAGTGTGTTTGCTAGTGTGTTTCACTGCACGGTTGGATTAAATGCGGAGGTCAAATTTCGTTGTGTGCAGTCACATTGGCAACGTTGGATCTAATGTACAGTAAGTGAGAGGGGATACTGTAGGGGTGGAGTGTCTGGTGAGCAGGGCATCATCTGGCCCTTAGTGGTGGATAGTAACTAATATCTTTAATTAAAATACATGTGCTCAGTTAAAATCTTCATGCATTTGTTCTTTATAAGTATTTTCAGTTCATTTCTAGTGTATTTGTGAGGAATCTAAACCACTTTTTACTCCGTTATGTTTTAATCATTGATATTTAATTACTCCTCCACTTTTTGTATGTCTTCTGTGACTAAGTGCTACATTGTTTTTTGAGGTGTATCATTTTATTTCTGAACAAAAGAGAAGAAAATCACATCATAAAAAGGTTATGTGATAATAACTATAGTTAATAATATTATAATAGTAACTATAAAAGTGCATTTCCTGAAGGAAACGTAGGATGTTGCGCATTGCTAACATGGCTCACATGCTAAGGTATCCCAGTTGGTTTGTAAGGTGATGCTGTGGTATCTGTGGTGGTTGCTATGATGTTGCTAAGTGGTTGCTAGGTGGTTGCTAAGGTGTTGCTATGGTATCTGAGGTGGTTGCTAAGGTTTGCTATGGTATCCGAGGTGGTTGCTAAGGTGTTGCTATGGTATCTGCTAATATTAATAAACAGAGCGCTACCTAATCACCTCAGGAGAGATGATTAAAAGTTAAATCAACATATTAGCATACATAATATTGCTAATTTATTATTATTGGTACGGCAACAAAACACCACACTGACTCTCTCTGCCCTCAGTGTCCTAAAAACATACACCTGTTCCTGATTTCCCTTTCTACATCTGTCTAAAAATATTTTTGTTTATTATTAGACATTATTATTATTTTATTGTTGTTGTAAATAATCATATTAATAACAACAATAATAGATTAGATTCAACCAATTCACACAATGGAATTTGACGTCCGCATTTAACCCTTCAGTGCAGTGAAACACACACACACACACACACACACACACACACACTAGTCTATGAGAACATGTGCCTGAGGTGGTGGGCAGCCCTTTTCACCGCACCTGTGGAGCAGTTGGGGGATTGATGCCTTGCTCAAAGGGTACTTCAGTCATGACCTGCCCTGGGACAGCAACAACAACAACAACAACAACAACAACAACAACAACAACAACAACAACAACAATAATAATAATAATAATAATAATAATAATAATAATTATTATTATTATTATTATTATTATTATTATATTTTAGCCCTCATAAACTTTAAACACACATTTTACATTTAATTTATGTAATAAATACAAATGCACATTATGTATGTAAATTAAATAGAAACGAAATTAAATAGAATCCTAAAACGTTTCCACTTTTCATGAGTCATGTATTTGAATTTGGACGAACACTGACATGTACACATTTTGTCTTTCGGACATTTTTTGCTTGTAGTCTGTCACAACAGATACGGCAGCAAATACTGCAGTTTAACTGAACAGTTCACTTCACTGAAGATCTACTGTTAACAGTTGCCCATATTTGTTCATTATACTTCTATAAAATTCATCTTTATAAACTTTTATAAAAGTTAAATGTGTGTCCACATCGTTTTTATCTTTAATCACAGAGCAGATTTAGCTGCTTTAGAACATGTACAATCTTTGTTGTTACTGAAAATGAAGAAAGCAAAAAACAGGTGTCTGCAGATTTGATCTAGCCCAGCAGAGGGAGGCAGTGGGAGGGACACACACACACACACACACACACACACACACACACACACACACACCCTCTTGCTTGTGCCCGGGCTGCTCGTGATGGGACCAAACCTTCACCCACCCACAGTGAACTCAGCAACCCCTGAAGATCTGCATATTCATTATATTCATAGTCCTCACCTATGACCACGCCCCTTTTTCCAGACTTCTGTAGTTTCTTACTGCGGCCACACGGGGGCTCTGCTGGACCGCTCATCCGCGCAGAGTAACGCTGCTCCCGCCATCTTGTCTAAAAGTGTCGGTCAGAGCGCTGGAGCTGACCCAAAGCCCGCCACTATTAAACACCCCCACCAGAACCATCAGCACACACACACACACACACACACACACACCAACAACTAAACACATACTCTATATTTAATACGACTCTTAATCATTTTATTGCATCTATAAATATTTTATTTATTTTATTTTGTACAGTACCAGTCAAAAGTTTGGACACACATTCTGGACATTCTGTGACATTGTAGATTAATACTAAACTGTGGGTAAATACATATGTAATTATTTAGTAAACAAACAAGTGTTAAACAAACCAGAACATGTTTATATTTGACATTCTTCACAGTAGGCACCTCTGGCTTAGATGCAGCTTTCTTGGCATTTTCTCAGTCAGCTTTATGAGGTAGTCACCTGGAATGGCTCCTCAAGAGCTCATGACTTGCATTTCTTGCCTCTTAATGTGTTTGAGACATCAGCTGTGTGTCTACTTTGAAGAATCTAAAACATGTTTTGGTTTGTTTAACACTTTTAAGTTTACTACATGATTCCTTATGTGTTCACTCAGAGTCTGGATGATTTTTTACAATGTAGGGAAAAAGTAAAACATTGAATGAGAAAGTGTGTCCACACTCTTGACTGGTACGGTATGTTCTGTTGATTGTTATGTTATTTTATTTACTAGTGTAGTAAATCTATACTATGTATACACACCATATCACATATTTACTGTATTATATAAAACATAAACTAAATCATATATTTTATTATTTTATTTTTTTTGTATTATTATCGTATTCCTCTTTGTGTTGTTTTCTCCAACTTTTGTTTTTCTTCTTCATTTTCCTCTTCTCCTTTCTTCTTCTTCATCTTTCTCCTTTTTTCCCTCTTCCTCCTCCTCATTATTAGTTTAAAATCAGTGACTCTTATTTTGCAAATTATCATTTTTATTTTATATGTAGACTGAGTTTGTAATAGTTTCAGGAAAGTTTTTTTTTGTGTACACACACACACAGACAAGTACACACACACACACACACACACACACTCACTAACTTGACACACACACACGCACACGTACACACACCCACACACACACACACACACACGTACACACTCACACACACACACACACACACACACACACACACACGTACACTCATACTCACTCGACATAGACACACACACACGTACACACACACACACACACACACACTCACTCACTCGACACACACACACACACACACACACATGTACACACACACACACACAACACACACACACGTACACACACTCACACTCACTCTACACACACACACACACACACACGTACACACCCACACACTCACACACACACACACACACACTCACTCACATGACACACACACACACGTACACACACGCACACACACACACACACTCTCTCACACACAAACACGTACACACTCAGACACACACACACACGTACACTCACATTCACTCGACATACACACACACACACACACACACACACACACACACTCACACTCACTTGACACACACACACACACACACACACGTACACACACGTACACACGCACACAACACACACAGACTCACACATGCACAAACACACACTCTCTCACACACACACACACACGCACACACATGCACACACACACAC